>RXOD01004724.1:0-18817 GCA_005223375.1 Amoebophrya sp. AT5.2
TCGGCTGGCCGCCGAAGCATCATTACCTGAAATGCACCGATCAGGTACGCCGCGTTTGGGCGCTTCTTCGCATCTTGCGAGCAATAGTGCACGATCTTCTTATCCTTCAACGCCGGGTCGTCAAGCAGCTGCTTGAGGAGTCGGGAATACTTGTAAGTGCAGGACAGGTTCAGCGGGCCGAAATCCTGGTAGAACGGCTCGTACACCAGCTCACTGTCGATGCAGAAGTAGTGAAAGGCCGAATTCGCTTTTGGAATAGCCGTAACGGCCACCCAGTATAGCCTGTTGGGCAGAATCTCGAGGTAGCCCTCGGGCGAGACACGCCCATCGCCTATTTCATTCGGGTTTAGCGCGAAATACTCGGAATTAAGAATTTTCTGTGCCATTCTCGTCGTCCGAGGTACCTACCCTGAGGCCTACGAAGTAGCAATGCTCAGCCTTGACGAGCCAATCAGCGCAAGTAGCAAGCTGTGGCCACTATTTTCAGTCGCAGCACGACCACGGTGATCCTCTCGTCGGAGAATCTAAATTAGGGGCCGGACAATGAAGTATCTTTCTAATCCTACCTATGTATCGACGTCGGAAATTTTGGGCGAAATAAATCAACAACCGAAAGTAGATGAGGCACCACAAACACAAACACAAACAAACTACTTGCGTTACCTGCTAGCACTAACTTTCTGGCTAAAAAATGTTTTTTTTTGACGGTTTTAGTTTTCTAGTGCTGCAGATAGGTCGCGATCGGTTAATACTAAAGGAAGAAACTCAAACTTATTGTTATTCGCCCCTTGTTCGGCTTCGGCAGGATCAGATCTATTATTTCACAACTTCGCCTTCGCGGTTACTGAGAGATATAATTGGAGGATGTCCACTTACCTACCAGGGGATACGAGTACGACGTTGCAAAGAATGATCCTGTGAGGGTTCGTGTCAGATGTCACTGTCAGTCTCAGACTCAGTTAGTTCTACCTAGTACGAGAGCGAAACATCATTAAAATACGATGCAATGACGGATATGCTGCAAGTTCTGCAACACAGACTGCTACAATAAACGCTGACTTTCTACTTGCGACAATCACGCCGACCACGAGCAGCAACGGAAAACTAGATTGCGATGGATTGGAGGCAGTGACTTCATCAACGGGCATGATGTTGGATGCGACCGACTCTTGGCTTCATTTGTTGTGCGCAGTTCAATACAGCATACTTTTGGGTAGTACTTTACGGAAATGGACCACGACATCGACAGTCACAGTTTAGATTTACGTCCTAATTAATTAATACTATACGACTTGGTGCAAAACCGAGCAACCCATCCAAACAGTGATGAATTGAGATTGTAAGTGGCACGACATTCCGAGATTAGCGATTTTTCCACGAGACTTTCTTCTTGACTCATCTGTTGCATGACCACGAACATTCCCATGCCAAAGGTTTACTTGCCGATTTTCACTGCGTGCCGCAGGAAGAGGAACAGGAACTCTGTTCGCAGTATAGAAGTTCTGACTCCTTTCCTCAGAGCTAGAGTCCGCAAAATGAATATGCAGAATGAAGCTCAAGTGATTAAATGCGACGGTTTTTGCAACATGCATGGTCGCGGCCATGATTATGTTGATGACGTAGGGCGGTTTTTCGTGTGGCCGCACTTCGGGCGCAAACGGTCACGGCAAAAGAGGAGTGCAATAACTTCGCCGCAGCGTTTGCCCCTCAGCGGCTTGTCGCGCCGATGATGTGCTGCTGACATGAATATGCAATTGCAATCTTTCGGTGACTAGAGAATTTGAAATATGACATCGAAGATGAAGCAACATGTTCACTACACCTGACCTGTCGAGGCCAAGGCGATGTGCTCCTGCCAGGATTGATTTCGTGAAGTAGCACACATTTCCAACGGCAGCGTGGAGTATTTTTTGGTCAGTATGTCTAAGATCTCGTCCGCTGATTCTTGTTCTAACCTCTGAAGCAATCGCAATGAAAAATGCTGTAAGCAATTTATTATACGAAACAAAGATCTTCTCGAACAAGCGATCTTCACAAACTTGAGCTAATAAATTTCCTCTCGTCCTCGTGTTTCTTTGGCTTCTTAAACATCAAACAAACAGATGCACATTTTTACGCTAGGTCGATTTTCTTCGCGACGATCTCCATGATCCGCACGTTCTTCAGCACTCCCTCTTCCCATCCGCCAACGATCAGTTCCGGATTTTCCGCGAGTACACCCTGCACGGCTGTAGGAACCGCCGCCGGCGCCACAAAGTGCTCCACGACTCCCTCCATGCTATCGAACGTGTCGATGATGGCGAATTCCCTTTTGTTGCTTTTGTTCTGCACCGCTGCCCAGAAGCTGGTCTTTTCCTCCTTCTCCGTGACTAGACCCAGCCCCGCCTTCAGGAGACCTTTCATGTTTTCTTCTTGTCCCTCGCCTGCAAGAATCGGCAGGTAACCAACAAACTTAGCGCTCTCCATCTTCTCCTTGGTCGTCGTCTTAGGCGCGAAAAGCAAATCCCAAGCCTTGGCGGACTCCACAATCGCGTTCAGTCCGCCTTTGACGATTGGACTTTCGGTTTCGTCGTTCGCCTTCACCGCCTTCGGAACCTCGCCCGCGAAATGTGCGTCCTGGGCAGCATCGTCGACAAAGAAATCGATGATGCCGAAGCGGTCCACTTCCTCCTTCTGCCCGAGCGCATCCATGGCATGAAATTTCACGCCATACCAGAGCTTGGTTCCGGGCTCGGTCTGCTGGACGGCGTTTTTAGCGACTTCGAGAAATGCTTCGGCATCCTTCTCGTGGCCCTTGTTGGAGTAAAACTCGATGGTACTGGCGACGCCGCAGTGGAGCTCCTGCGGCTTGGAGCTTCCTGCATCATTGCACTTGTAGGGAGTGAAAGATATTTCGTCTTTGACGATCTTCCATTCGCCATTCGGCTGCTTCTCCCATACCGCTTTACAGGCTCCAGTCCCCTTTGTCGTGCTCCAAGTGTCGGTGTGTACATTGCCCTGGATTCCTGTCACGACGAACTTCATGTCTTCGGCCCCCATCTCCTCGCGCATGTATTTCAAGAAACCCGCAAATTCAGCCGGAGTGGTTCCCGAAAACGGACCGCCATTCGCGACGCCACCATTGACGTGAATCTCGGTCGTAGCATTGTAGCACTCAACAACCTTCGCGTAGTCCCCCACGTTGTACGCATCTTCAAAGTTCTTAAACACTTGATCCACGGTAGCACGGTCGAGCTGCGGGTTCGAAACTGCATCAAAAGGCGTAAATGAAATCTCGTCCTTGACGATCTTCCATTCGCCATTCGGATGCTTCTCCCACACCGCTTTGCACGCTCCAGTTCCCTTCGTGGTAGACCAGATGTCTGTGTGCACATTGCCCTGGATTCCTGTCACGACAAACTTCATGTCTTCGGCCCCCATCTCCTCGCGCATGTATTTCAAGAAACCCGCAAATTCAGCCGGGGCGGTGCCCGAAAACGGACCGCCATTCGCGACGCCACCATTGACGTGGATCTCACAGACGTCCGCATAGCATCTGGCGGTAGCTTCGTAGTTGCCAGCGTTGTAGTAGTTTTCGAAGTCCTCGAAGACGCGACGGACCACTGGGAGCGGTAGCTCCTCATCGTGCTGGATCAGTTGCTGTGCCGCCATTTTGTAGTTCCTTTCCAAATTTATGGCCTTTGGACGAGGTTGAGGTTCAGGTTGGTGAGTATGTCCGGGACTGCTGTAATGTGAGTGGGAGGGAGCACTGTAGTGATCTTCAAGACAGAAAAGTAAAGAAGTGTGTGTGCTTGAACTGTGAGTAAGTAAGTAAGTTGAAAGTAGAAGATGTCGGGAAGGTTTGAGTTTGTTGGGAAGTTGCTCAGCTGCGAAGATTGTGGTACGGATGAGGATGGTACATCGTTTGAGCCGTAAGAGTTATAAAATTGCCGATCTTGTACTTGTGGTCCGGTGCTAGCCTCGCCATGGTCTACACTTACGGCGCGCATGGATGAAGAAGCTACGAGTAGAACGAGGACCTACGAGTAGATGTAGACCGAGGAATACATCTAATGCACGACGATGCGACCCATTTTGGATGAAGCGTCGTTGCGGATGTGTTTTTATGATTTAGAATTTGCGTTGAGCTTGCTTGGGTTCTAGTATCGAGATCGACGTGGGTGCCGGTGTACCCGAATTTGAAGATCTTCGTGGGTGCCAACGAATTTCAAGATCAAAGCAACCGAGATGCAGCACCTGAAGCTGGACAGGACCGCAGAAAAGTTTTAAACTCTGGTGGCGAAAAATCTGGTCGCATCCGCCATCTGCACAAGCGAGAAAACGACCGCGCAAGTCAGTGATTCACGAATGAAGAATGAGGATCTCGATAAAGACATCTAGCAGCTACCGGATCAGCTTCAGCACCTCCATCTGAGAGATGAGTCTTTTTGCAATTCAATCTATCACTGGTGCGGTTGCTTTGTCGTGTCTTTCCGAAAAAAGCGAAGCCTCTACCCGCCTGCACACTTTCCGCGCATTGACGCTCATCTGCGTCTGCCTGTCTTTCAACACGCGCATGGTAGATCTTTTTCACTGCTTGGAGGAGAAAGTGCGAGCGCGAAGTTAGTACAAGATAGACGACATATTTCTAGAACCATTTTGTTCCAAATACTTTGAAGTCGTGGTCTTTCTTTTCTTGCGTTCGCGTGTCGAAGGTGACCTTTACAACGCCCTCTGCGCTACCGCTATCCGCGTCTACTATCACACATGGGCGCTCTGTGCGCACGGCGTACGGCGGCTGCAAGACTGCTCTCTCCGCCCCACTCAGCTCGTCCCAATTCAAACCAAACGGTCCCTCGTGCCACTCGCTGTCTTTCGGAATGATGTACCCCTCACCGGCAGGTCTGCTCGAAGACGTAGATGAACCTGAACCTGCTCTGTTCGGTGGGGAAAAGTCCGACTTGTCCCGTTCCTCCACCTTCCTCGCCTGTCGTCTCTCGCCCAGGTACATGCGGCCGTAGCCAAAATTAGCGGGCGCGAACCTGTACAGCGCCACTCGCCTCTCGTGCGCGCCTTTCCACGGCATCGCTCCGTGGATCGTCGCTTCGGAAAACAGAACCACGTCCCCCTTCTTCAAAACCGGCTGTCGCACGTGCTCTTGGAAGAATTGTCTGCCACGCTCGCTGCTGCCCTCGGCGAAGTCGGTGGGCATCGAGAAGTTCAACTTGTGGGACCCCGGCACGACGCAGTAGCCGCCGGAATTCTCCGGCGCATCCGCGAGCGCCACGGACACAGCGAGAAGGGAGTTCAAGATGTGCCCGTTCTGGCAATGGTACTGGAGCTCGGGAATGGGGCTGTGAAAATGAAGGAAACAAGTAGCTGAAAAAAAATTTCAAAACCCTCCGTTCCTTGACCGCAGCATTGGGAAAATTGATGGTCATGGTGCTCCTTACCCTCGGCCTCACTTATAAAACATCACAAGAACTACGACTATTTTCACACAACTCACTGACTGTGGCAGCTGCTCCTATGAAAGTGCAGGGTGAAGTGATGATCGTCAAATAACCAACGTGACATTTTTCATACATCAGACGCAAAAACCAATTCTCGTACTATACGTACCAGTGGTCCGCCCCTCCGACCGGTCCGCCGTGCAGGCTGAAGCCCTCGCTGTCCTTGCTCTGCACAATCACGAACGGCTGGTGGTCCATCCGGAAGCCCTTTCCCAGCAGCGCCGTGTAGTACGGGACTAGTCTCGGATGGGTCAGTACGCTCCTGAAGATCTTCTCTTGCAGGATCCCGCCCAGATCCCCCCTCGAGTGCTGCGCGGCAGCACTCGCGCCCGCATAGCTGCCACTCGCCGAAGCGTTCTTCAACTTGGCGGCCTCGCGGTACACGACGGAGGCCTTCCGTCGGTCGACCACCGCGTTCATCTGCGAAATCTCGTCGGGACTGAACACATTCCGGAGCACCATGTACCCATTCAGGTCGAACATGAAGCGGTCGTCCGCATCGAACCTACGGTCAGCAGAGGACGACATACTTCGACTCCCCGCGCTCACCAGAAACAAGGATTTGTATGACGCAGCTGAGCTGATGCGAATTACAGCCCGCCGCGTTCCTCCCTGTCGCGCTCGCGCGGCAACGGAACTAGAAGTGTGCAAAAGGGATCGTCGCATCCATTCTTAGTCAGGATTAGCTGGTCCTGGTGCATCAGAAGAACAGGAACACCAACATCGGATTACGTCAAAGAAAGGAATGGTGATCGTCGTTGGAGTAAGTCGAGAAGTACACAGCAGAGGATGCATGTTGAGGGGTGGGTCATGAAGAAAGTCAAAGAATGTGGTGGAAACAAATGCAAATCTTCAGACGGTGTGAGCAAAGAAAGCAGAAACGCTAGCTAGGGCGAGGGATTGATATTGAGGTCGCACAAACTGGGAGAAAGCAAGAATTGCATATGAGGACTTCTGGTACTAAAACAAAGTTCGTTGTATCGCGTCACGAAATTCATCTTGGTCGAAGGCGACGATTGCATTAAGCGCGACAGCTTTCTTTCGGAAGACAATGTCGACAAACAGACTTTTTCTTCCTGCGAACATCGAGACATTTTAACCGCTTTTGTGTGAACAAATTCCCGCCCCCATGAAAATCATACCACCGAACCTCAAACATAAAGAACAAGAATTTATGTAGCGCTAAGGGCGCTGCATTGCGCAGTGCTGGAGCTGGTCTGCAATGTGCGCGAACGCGCTCCTTGCGCATGTTCATCAAGTTCGAGTTCAGACATCTTCGTGTTCCTCTTCCTCATCTCACAACATAGAGATGCCGACGTCGGCCAACTGCAACTTCATCGGGTGTTTTTGTCTCTCACCGGTTTGTAACTGCTTTGGAATCTTGCTGTTGGTGTTGGTTTGGCTTTGGAATCAATCGATACAACGACGTTCTGGTCGTCGCACGGTTATGGACTTGCGAATCTTCGGTTTGGAATTGGATTGGATTGGAATCGAAAGGGACCGTCCGATGAAGATCTTTCAAATGTAGTCAGCGGCTCTGTCTGAGCATCTGGCTTCTTTCTTCACTTGCTTCTATCAATCTAACATCAAACCATAAAAGGATCGAAAATTAATTAGGCCGCTCTAAGCCTAGACTTCTTCAGTTGTGATACTGCAGTCTTTTTTCTCGTACTGCTCGCACCTGGTTTGGGTGTGATGCCACGTTTTCCCTGAGGTGCTTCAAAAACGCCGTCTCGTCGAAGTTCTGCTGCCCTGCAATACGGATGCGCAACGTTTTCTCGCGCTCTTCATCGCTGTTTTCATTGCTTCGTTTTAGTTTTTGTACTTGTTCTGCTTCTGGTCCGTACCCTGACGCGTTTTCTGCACCTCCACGACCGTCGTCTGCGAACGTTACCCGCTTCTCTGGCGAATTGCTGCGACTGCGCTGTTTTCCTCTCGTCAGCTTCGGAATTACGAATCGAGTCGAGTTTGAGTTCCTCGTTCTTCCGTACGCTCCCATTGGCGATACGGACCGCGAAAATGGCCCGAAGTCAGGACTCGACGACCCAGCGCGACGACCGGCGGGGGAGCGACTCACACCGCCAAGGATGGGCGATTCAAGCAGTCGGGGTGCGTTTGTATCCTCGTCCGGCTTGTTGTTCAACCGCCCTCCCCGGCTCGCCTGCAGCATCCAAGGATTGTGCACGAGATTTCTCCTTCCCCCGCCACCCAATGTGAGGGGGAAGAAAGAGTCCGGATCCAAACCCGCATCCTCACCCAGCTCCCCGTCCTCCGCAGGCAGTCTGTAACTCGCGTCCGGAACCAAAGCCGTACCCAAGGCGTTTTTCGACGCGGAAAGCAGTATTTTCGTCTTCTCCCGATGGAGGACGCGGTCCAAAAGCTCGTTCTCGTGCTTGATCGCGGCGACCTCGAGTTTTGCGGCCGTCTGCAGCGTTCGGAAGTTCCCGGTCAGTTTCATGTCCATCTGCCGTCTGATCATCCCGTCTGGCTCGAAGACCGCGGCTTGCAGTTCCCTCCTGGCGGCCTTCGCCTTCACGGGAAGAATGAGTGCATCCAGCACGGGATCGTGCAAGACGTAAGCGATCTCTTTGTACGCCAGGTGTCCGGCTGGGAGGGTGTTGTGGTGGGGACCGACCGTGGTCGTGGCCGCGGCCCCACCAGCCTGCGGCTGCGGTTCTTGGTCAACAGTATTATTATCTGCCCGCTTTTTTCGTTGCGCTTGTTCCGCAATCGCGGCAGCAGTCTCGTCCTCACCGCGCCATAGCGTCGCAAACTTGAATCGGCGTCGTTGTTTCGCTTTTTCGGTGTCGCGTCTGCGGGAAGATCTTCGCGATGGTGACGTTGCGTCAAGCGATGCGTCCCCACCCATTGGTCTGACG
This sequence comes from Amoebophrya sp. AT5.2, assembly GCA_005223375.1. Classification (NCBI taxonomy): domain Eukaryota; class Dinophyceae; order Syndiniales; family Amoebophryaceae; genus Amoebophrya; species Amoebophrya sp. AT5.2. The sequence goes on from RXOD01004724.1 coordinate 8,372, forward strand.
CGCTTTCGCTGCGGCGGTCCGCGTGGACTGAGCTGGCTTCCGCTGCGACCCCTGGAGAGCGATCTGCTTCTATCACTCGCCGGCGATGCCACGGGCGAGGGCGAGCTGCTTCGAGGGAGGTCATCATCCGCCTGCTCCCCGACCCCGCCAAAGTTAGGAGTTGGAGAAGCCCCCGAGGCACCCACTGCAGAAATTCCGTCAGCGCCGAACAAAAGCCTGGCTCTCCGCACTGTTCTCTCCTGTTCGAGTTTCCTCCAATCGATTTCCGGCATGAGCAGTCGCAACTCTGCCACCCCCTGCCCCTGCTTCAGCTGCAGTTTTCTTGCTGTCTCCTGCGGCGTCTCCCGCAAAACGCCCTTGTTCTCCAGCGCGCGTTGGTGGTCCACATGCGAGCTGCCCTCGACAACAATAACTATCAAAGTGTGGCTGGAGGATCCTCGCTCCGTATCGACGAACGCAGAGAGTAGGTAAATTGTAGTAGCCGTAGCCGTAGGGTGAAGGTCCTACTAACAATTGGCGGCGCAACGTCCCCGCAGTCGTGGTAAGCCCGGTGCGTAGGTAGACGCACAGTGGCCGAGCTATACAACAACAGAAGTAGGGGAGGTCACAACACCGTAGACGGACCGATGCTGGTGGTAACAGTACGAAGTTTTGGTTACAGCATCGGGTGGCCCACGGTGGTGTAGGACGTTCGTGTAGCCGTACTTGGTTCACGTAGGGTTTTCGTAGTCATGTTTTTGAAAGGCGTGGGAGGGTGGGATAAAAAGAAAAACCACACACGTACATACGAGTTCCCAGCCGTTGGTCATGGGTACCGAGTCGTAGAGTCACACGAGAGAGACAGACATAGATACAACGAACGTCGCCCGGGATCCTCCTACAACTTCTGATAGTTATCTTAAGAACTATCAAAGTGTGGCTGGAGGATCCTCGCTCCGTATCGACGAACGCAGAGAGTAGGTAAATTGTAGTAGCCGTAGCCGTAGGGTGAAGGTCCTACTAACAATTGGCGGCGCAACGTCCCCGCAGTCGTGGTAAGCCCGGTGCGTAGGTAGACGCACAGTGGCCGAGCTATACAACAACAGAAGTAGGGGAGGTCACAACACCGTAGACGGACCGATACTGGTGGTAACAGTACGAAGTTTTGGCAGTAGATGTGCAGGACCAAGGCTTATATTGGGTACCGGTATCTGCCTTGGGAATGCACCATCGTAGTGCTGCCAGTAGTTTGGCTGACGTGCCTGTAGTAGCGCCAGCGTGCGTAAGGCGCGTAAGTCTTTCATCGGTACGCAAGGAACAACAAGACAGTAAGACTTGCCTCACTGTATTGGCACGCGACATCGTAGTGTACAAATTGTTTTTAATTTCAGGTTTCCAATGATCACTGTACAGGTCGAGTCTTCGTCTCATTTTGTCTTGTAAATTTTTTGGTAATTCGTGGTCGCTCCGACAGGGGCGGCAGGGATTTTTTTGTTCATGTGCGTAGTAGTGTGCTAGTCGTAGTTATTCAGTGAAGAATTCGTCGAGAAGCGGGTGGCTCAGAAAGGAGTTCCCAATGTAATATATTGCATCTTCAGCGTATACGTTCGTCCACATCACCGACGTCTTCGTCCATGCAAAGAGATCGCTCACCTTCTTCGCGTACTTTTCCCATCTTGGGTTCTTAAGGGTAGCAGTGCTGGGTAGGATCTGAAGTTGGAGCGCTCTGCGCCGTAGGTAGATCGCTAGTGCTCTTCGGATCCCATGGCTGGCGGTGCCTAATTTGCGTGCGATCTTGTCAAGTTCGATCCCATCCACTGGGAAGATTTCGGCGCTGAAGAGTGGTTCTGGGATGTACGTGTGGAATGGTACTCCTGGCCGCGGGATCGATTTCACATCGGGGATTGTACATCTTACGAATTTTCTTTCTGGTAGAACCACAGAGCACATCTCCTTCCTGATGGACGCAAAGCTGTCCCGCCTCAGACCCGTTCCACTCCACATCAGGAAAGTCTCCTTCTCCCTTGGGGTGAGTAGTGGCATCTTGGTGAGGTCCGGCGGGATCGCTCTGTTTACTGCGAACTGCTCTTTGTACGAGTTCAACGCGTTGGACGTCATTTGTTGGAGCTGTGCTGCCTGGCTGTTACCTCTTTCCAAGGCGCAGATCGATCGTAGTCGCTGAGCTACTAGCGCTACGCACGTACCTGCTGCCTGAATTTCCCGGTCGTAGAGCCAGTGGCCAAAAATCTGCAACGTCGCCCACGTCACATTCAAGCGATTCTCGCGTAGGTGGTCGCATCCTTCTTGTGACGCAAACGTCTCGGGCAGAAAGAACAGCTCCGGGCGGTAGTGGTGCACGTAGTACATCCACACCTTCCACTTGGAGTTGCGGTTCGGCAGCCCTCCCGAATGGAAGTGGCCACACTCTTCTGGCCAGATCTTGAGGACTAATTCAGGCGAGGTTTTCCATGCGTTGCTGATCGAGCGAGGTGCTATGTTCTCCGCCCTTGGAGGGACGCTTCGGATCCTCGGGCAGCTGCTCCCACCATTCAAGTGATTTTTTATTCGAAGCACCGTTGTAATGATTGTTGTTTTTACCAATAGCAGAATCGTACGCAGATGGTTTCAATTCATGTGCCAACTTCCAACCATATTTTTTGAAGGTTTCGTTACTGATGGCCGGCATCCTTGCGGCGCTAGATTCTAGGGAAAAACAAAAACGCTCTGTTTCCTGTTGTTTTGTGGAGAGGAGGTAAGTGTTTTTTGAGAGATTAATGAAGAGCTGAGGTGTCCGAACGAAATCGAGGGTCGACGCGGCTCTAGCGAGGGGCTCTCTCTTCGAATGACTCACATTCACTCGCCCGAGTCGAAACACACGCTGAGCCATCTGCCCATATGCACTTTCAGTATGGTCGTTGTTTCTGGGTCGTCTTCATTCCAATAATATATATTGTACACGCAGAAGTCAGGGGATACAATAGTAGAAATAAGGAATCAGGTGTAGTGCAGTACTTGTCTTATTGCGTGAATGAGAGTTCTTTGCTGATGTGCTTGACTTCATCTGCCATACTTTCTAGTACCTTAAGCAAGTGGCCCCTTTCCATTGGGAAGGACGTGTTGTATGCTTTGCCTAACGCCTGCAACATGTCCGCTCTGGTGCACGCATCAGCAGCGTTGGCATGCGTATGTATATACGCGTAGTGGTTCATGGTGTCGCTAATCATGTTATGGCTCGCGATTGCCACTACCACAGCGGTCGAGAGCTGGCACTTGAGTGCACCTTTCGCGACGCCATAGCAGGCTGCGGCGTTATCAACATGCATCACCGCATTGCACTCTTCTAGCTCGGTGGCATACAGCTTCTTTGCCATCCACGAGGCTAGTAGTTCGTAGCACATGATCGAGGCTCGCTTGAAAATGCCTGGTAATTCCTTTTGTGTCAGATGCAAGGAGAACCCTACTGATGTGCCGTCTTCTTTAAAGCAGATCCCGCCTAGTGCTACCTGTTCATCTTTTGCGGAGGCGTCTGTCATCACATGTATTCTACTTCTGATCGTGGTATCCTTCCATAGTGTCACTGGTTCTCGTGCTTCTACTTCGAGGAGCATCTTTTTGAGGAAGGTGCGCAACATCGCACCACAGGTCGGGGTGACTATTGTTTTACGGAAATGCGCTTCATCTGCGATGAGATCGTAGATATGCCTTGTGAGAGGCAGCCCCCTCTTAATGTTCCGCCAGAATGTGGCATGGATAAACATCCCGTTTATCTCCTGCAGGGCAGTGAACGCGGAGTCGTATGGGTAGCTGTCGTCCTCTTTCTTCTTTCCCCTAAAGGCCTCGAGTAGCTTGCGTATGGACTTGATCTTTTTTCCTATGGCTCGCGCCTTTTTCTCAGGGAGGCTCACCTCAACCCGGTCCGTGAAGGAAGTAAAGTATATTCCTAGCAGCTCGATCGGCATTCCCAGGGTGCCAGCCTCACACTTTTTCGGCTCCACCGCGATGCCGCAGAGCGCGAGCATGCGGCGGATCGCCTTCGTGTAGACTTTCCCTAGCCTGGGGGTACACATGTAGATGATATCATCTATGTATACCACAGCGGGTATTTGCAGTATGTTGTTTATCAGGTGGCTGAGGAATTCACTTATTGATCCTACAAAACCAAAAACCGAATGCACATTCCCGAAGGAAAGTGCGGCCAGTTTCCCAAACTCGAACTTTTTGGTTTCGGGGTTGTAGACCTGGAGGTAATTCCTCTCCGGATACCTCACTGCCAGCTGTAGGCAAGCTTGATACAAATCAAGCTTACCGAAGCACGGCGTGAACCCCAGGCCTTCGTACTTGGGTGTAGGTGCTGGGAGGGTGCTGGTGTCCGTCCAGACCATTTTGCCCCCGCCCTTGGCTTTGCGGTTTGCCTTGATCGATTCCGCTACATCGGATTTTGTCTGCGTCATCGTTTCGGAGATGTACGGGCTCGCTGCGTAAAGTATCATATCTACTAGCGAATCTGTGCCAGGCAAACTCATGTGTTCTGAAATGGGGCTAGTGCGGTCGTTCCTAATTTTCTCATTAGCAATGGGCCTCACTTTGGCCCATTGATCCGCTTCCTCGCGCCATTTCTGGCCCAGCCCGAAGTAGGGCCACGCCCAGCACTTTTTGGGGACTTGCGACTCCTCGATCCGTATTGCGTGCGGTCCGTTGAGCAGGTCCTGTACACACTCGCAGTCTTTCCTCATTGTTTGCTCGTCTTCGAAGTCGTATGGCGCATCGCGCCACTTCGCCATCCTATCGAGGTGCGCGATCCTCCTCTCGATGTCCGCACTGACATCGCGCAGCTTCTTTTTCTCCAGCGTTGTCAGTGGCTTAGCGTCCTTCCACGCGCCGTATACTGGTGCCGTCCCTTCCACGTCGAAGCCCAGGTTGGCGAGGCCCTCCGTGCCGTATACTCTTTCTCTTACTTCTGGGCTGAGGTGCCCCAGCTCGTCTGCGAGCATCTTGAGGAAGCAGGGCGACAGCTTCTCAGTGCCATACTCCTTGTCGTATCCGATATAGTGGCGGGAGATGCGGTCTGCGTGCATGCAGTTGTAGTTGATTCGCTGGAAGTCCCAATCTGCGTGGTCCCAGTTTGCTTCACTTTCGCGCTTTTTGTCCAGCCACTTCTTGTAGATCCCTTCCAGGCGTGCTGTTTCTGCTCTTTCTTGTTCGTCTTCATCCACTTGCTGTACAAAACGTAGGTGGTCCAGAGCATTTTTTCTTAGTTTCGAAAGTACAGCCATGCTGTATGTACAAGTCAGGGGTGGTATCTATGTATATCGTTTCGAGATCTATGGCGAAGCTAGAGCGGGAATTAAAACGTAGGCATTTTCATTTTGTTGCTGCGTATAATTACCTTAGATCCACACGGCGATACAATCGAGATCGATGTCGAGCAAAGGCAAGCGAGCGACTCACTCCACGTCTCTCGAATCTCGATTATTTTTCACTCGTACACAAGGTTTACCGGACGAGTGACGCGCAAGCTCTTCTCCAGTGAGCTTGCTGGTCTCGCTGTACTTGCAGCTTCGTCTTGTTTTTTCTTTTGTCGCCCCGTCTGCAGACAAAATCATTGTCAGAATTGTACATGGCTTGTCAAGCCTTGGCGATTAGAGTAACTGCAAATGGACACTTTAAACCACTGATCATGCTCAAAGGCCCTTCGCGTCTTGCTACTACTAATCTGGTGGCCTTAAGGCCTTGGGGATTGAAGTAACTGCTACTAGACATCGTCAGACCACTGTACATGCCCTAGATCCGTTCGCGAACATTACATCAATAAGTAATTAGTCCGGGTACTTCGTATTTGGTGTATCGGGGTATTTCTTCTTTCGTTTTTCGAAAACAGGAGTTCGCAACATCTTCTCATCGTGGTCGAACTACTGGGTAGGACTCGTGAGAAGTACAGCAAAACTCTAGTTCGTATATCCTTGCTGTATGCGTGCTGAGTTCTTGCAGCGTCGTTCGGTGGAAAAGCGAGTCGTGATCTTATGCTCTTTGTCGCGGTTGCACTCATTCCCGTTCTTCACGGCTAGGCATTGCACCAACTCACCTTTGTCATTTTTAATGTCGTGCAGAGAGCATAAGTGAAACAGGCAGAGCCCCTGTGTGTTCTGAATCTCGGTTGCCGGTACGCCAGTTTTCGCGGAGAGCGCTTCACGGTACGCCTGCGCAGATGGGCTGGGGACTTTCTTCCCCCCATCACCTTTCCGGATCTTGTTGTCAGCCTGCACCGCCGCGGGGTCAGGGATTGGAGGACGCTTGTTGCTTTCGTCGAGCTGAGGAATGGAGCCGAGGATGCTAGCAGGGGTATTAGTAGTTCTGTTACCTCCTTTGTTGTGCTGATGCTGTTGTTGGTAGTTTTGTTGGTAGTTTTGTTGGTAGTTCTGCTGGTAGCCGCCGTTCCAGTGCTCCGGCCACTGCTGCCACCACTGTTGCCCGAGCTGCTGTTGTTGTTGCTGGAGCTGCTGTTGCGCCTGCTGCTGCTGGTTGTTTGTGCCACCACCTTGGCGCTGCTGATTCGAGGTATTCTGCTTTGGGCCTTTCGGCTTCTCGGGGCTGTTTCCGCCCTTCTTCCCACCTTTGTCTTTTGGTGCCCGTTCAGGGATCAGGTCGATCCACGAGCTGATCTGTTCTATCAGCACATCAACTGTGGGGCTGCGTAGTGTGAGCTGGTCGATTTTGTCAATGAACTTTCGCACGAGGCATTTTCTGTCCACTCTCGCCGCCTTCCTGCACAACCAACCGTCGTGGTCGCTGAGCTGCTGCGCCAGCTGTTCCAGCCTGTTGGTTTTCAGCTCCGGATTCGGAAGCAGGTCCTTCGCGCAGGCCAACAACATTGTAATTGTATGGCCGATATTATGTTTTTCGGCCAGTTCATCGGCTGACTTCGACGTGGCCCCCATCGGGTCCAACTGGTTGCGGGAGGAAAACGGTCGCGCCTCCTTCTGCGCGTCCGTGCGCAAAATCCTCATCTCGGAGTGCTTCTTGCGGCTTGGCAGTTTGAGTCGTAGGTAGGCGCTGGCTTCGTTTGTTTGGTCGCGCTGCAGCTGCTCCTCGGCTGCTTTGGCGATTTCATCCTGCTCCGAGCTCATGACTCCCAGCCAGTGGCGTGCTGCTTTTTTGTCCCAGGAGTATTTTTGTCCTAGCGCCACCTTATCTGCCGCGAGCTGGTATTGTTCCTCTTGCCAGAACCCATTCATCACCAGCGCCGTGGCGCGTAGCCCTGCCTGCAGGCTCTTTTTCGGGCAGAACTCGAGGAGCCACTGGATGACCGAACGCCTGTTCATCGCCCACAGAAGCTCGTTGTCGTATGGGGGATTGGTGAAGTCCCCTTCTAACTGCTGTTCGTCGTATCTATCTCGCATGTAGCCGGTGATGACGTCGCTCACGTGTCTGAATGTCCTGGGGTTTAGTGCTCTCGTCTTGTTAGCCTCTACTGTCGTAGTCTCCGCCCAGAGGTGCTCCGGGACTTCCTGGCCGATCCGCATACGAAGACGATGAGACCCTGTTTCGGCTTGCTCCAGATAGTCTGAAATCTTCATCTCCTCCTCGGGCTGCGCTTCTTCGTCTTCCGATTGCAGGTCCGCAAACGCATCCTCCTTCAGTTCTTCCGCTTTCGCGGGCGGGCATCCGCGCACATACGTGTGCTCGATGTTGAACGCGTTGTTGACAAATGCACGGCCCCCGTCGGGGTTGTTCTCGATCAACCGCTTCCGCAGCTGGTTCGTCTTACGTCGCTCTTCTTGATATTCCAGCACCAGGAGCTGTTCTTCTCGTTCCAGCTTCATCTTTTCTCGTAGCTCAGAGATTTTTTGCTTCTGCTTGCGAAGGGCATCAGCAGGGTTGGAGGACGAGGAGGCAGCATTCCCATCGACCTGCTCATCATCCTCTTCGTCCAGGTCCTCGCCCAGGTCGTCTTCATCGAGACCGTAGATCGCTCCACGCATCACCATGCCCTGGTGCGCACGGTTGATGTTGCTCATGATACCGCTGCGGTCGGATCCTAGCTCGTGGCGGAGTCGCTGCGACGCAAATCCTGATTGTAATGAGTGCTGCGGGCCTAATTCAGCCTTGGCGCCTGCTCTGCTTCCTTTCTTTTTGAGCTGCTCTAACATCGGCTCATACCCCTTGCCAGCAGCGAGGAGTCCCACCGAGTGCGCGCGTCTGCTCGTGTTCGGGCGAGCAGCCGGCTGAAGCTCGTCTTCATATTCTACTTCTTGTGCGAAGGTGACTGCTTTTTCATTTTTCTTCTTGCGGGTTGTCTGCTTGGGTGTGGCTCCAGAACGTCCTCTCACCGGCGGCGCCGTCGCCTTTGCGGTGCCTCGCTTGCTACTCGTCTTCGCACGGGTGAGTTCTGGGCTTGCCTCGTAGTTCTCGCCGTCACGCGTCGTCGCGTTCAGTAGTGCTTCTTCCGCGCCGCGCTCAGCATTTGCCTTCTGGTATTCTAGTAGATCTCGCTTGTTGAGTAGGTTGAGTATTGAAGCTGGTTTACCTCGTCCGGGGGTCACGCCAAACTTCGGGAGGGCTGGCGTGTTCGCTTTCGGGGTCGCAGCTGCGGAGGCCGCCCTTGATGCACACGGCGTGTAGAGCGGACTCTTCGTTTCTCCCTGCTGGCTTGTAACTGTTGAGGCGGGATTGAAGTGGCACATGTTGCCCCACTCCTCATCCTCTCCTTCCTCCTCGATGACGTTGCACAGGTGGGGGAAATCACGCATCGCCCGCGCCACCGGACTGTAGATCCTCAGGATCGCGCTCCATTCCTCGATGGTCGCTTGGCATTGATCGTTTTGGTAGTCCCAGGGGTTCACGTTGGCTTCGGTCAGAAACTGCGTTTTCCGGATTGGGTACTCGTTGAAGTAGACTTCGGCTCCTGGCTTCAGGTACACGCACATGGGGTCTTTCTCGTTCAGGGCGCGGATGGTAGTGTAGTAGGTAGAGTAGGACTTCGGCAGGGCGAGGATGATTTCGATCCGCATCCACAGGATGCACAGCTGCACCGTTCTGATGTCCGTGAACGCGTACGAGTCGCAGAACAGCGTTTGTACTACCGGGCGGCATTTCCATTCCTTTTGCATCTCCCTGCAGTACGTGTGCATCAGGATCATGAGTTCTCGTAAGTACTTGATGAGCAGTCGCAGCTCCGGTTTCGCTGCCTTCATGAAGCAGCGCGCATCCTCATCTTCCGATGAAGCGAGGAACTCGCCTTGCGCTGACGCGTAGCGGATGCACATGCAGCAGGCGCGCGCCATCGATACCAAGGCCGTCTGCGCGTTTTTGGTCTTTGGTTCGTCCGTGGGGTTTGCTTGCAACCTTTAGTAGTAGGAGTAGAGAACATTAGGGGCTAAAAGACTTCTGATTTGTTACAAGCAGCAGCGGGAGTTTCAATTAAGCATAAATTTAATATTAAAGTTCTTACTCGGCCCTGCTGTCGTACATGCAGCGGAAGAATTTGTCGCACGCCTTCACACCACCTGTGTGCTTGGTTGCGGTCATGATTTGCTCTCTGTAGATCTCGCCCAGCTGCAAAAGGCGTTCTCCTCGTTGCCTGGCTGCTTGCTCCAGAATGTATTCAGTAGTGGAGAGGGGGGAACAGAGGCGCGCGGGCCCCGAGAGAAACCACTCCCCTTGGAATTCGATCGGTGTCTGCGGTCGCTCGTTTGTGCTTTTGGTTGTGCTCTGCTGCTGCTCAGGGTTGCCTTGCTCGTCAGCGACTCCACCACGGGGAGCCACATTGCCACTAGCCTCTGCTTCGGTGGTATCGGCAGTGAGGTCTTCGAGGACTTCATCGACATCGCCCTCACTCGATGGCATCTTGTATTCGTTCTTAGTAGCTTATATCTCGCGTAAGCAAATTTGCAGTAATTCGCTTTAGGGTTAATCAGGTCTCGTAGTTGTCGCATTCTGTATTGCAGAGGTGGCGCTAAAAGGAAGGCACAGCGGATTTTCGGGATAAGAGATCTATCTATTTTTCCTGCTGTCTTTTTTGAGATTCGGCCCTTGTTCATTTTTTGTGGTAGCACAACACGGGTACTTCAATGTCGATGGGCTCATCGATGATCTCTCTTCTCTCGCGACAACCCAGAGGCGAATTCGAGACACAGCGTTACATCAAGTTTGTCAATCAGGCGCGCGCTCACATCAGGTGCGAAGACAAGTGTCGTATTCCAGTCGTCAAGAAAAAACTTTCAGTCGTCAAGACAAAACATTCCTTGGCTGCTCACAGACCGGCTAAGCGGAGGGACCAATATTATGCTCGCGACATGCTTCCAAATAGTAAAAAAATCGCGGTGTTGAACAGCCCGCCGCGAAGTAGAAAGCCAGTCCTGGTTCGCGGTCTTCAAAAACGGGAACAGCCCAGCGCGGCGCTCTTTGGCTTTGGGAAGACGTGGCAGCGTTTGCGCGCGCCTTTTCATTCCTGGTTCGCGGTCTTCAAAA
>RXOD01004725.1:0-18817 GCA_005223375.1 Amoebophrya sp. AT5.2
GGGAGGATCATGCGATTGGGAAATCATTCGGAACGCGCGGGGCCGCGCGGATCGAAGTCACATACTTGATGATCCTAACACGAAACAGAGTCAGAATTTACAGAATTTATTTACGCCATGAGCAGCACCGACCGGGCCCGGGCCACCGACCTCTGTACCTGGCCGCGAAAATTTTGATCTACTTAGCTTTGCCAACGCACTGTACAATAATTGTAATTTGCGGCGGCCGCGTGACCGTGATCCGATTCCCAGACCGACGCGCGCGCCGTCCTCTACGAACTGACTCATCATCAAATGAACCCCAAAATAAGGAAGGACAAGAAGCTGTTCGGTAGCTTCAAGAAGCAGGCGTCTGCGTTCTGCTTGTCCGTGTTCGGGTTTCCTTCGTAGTGAATGCCAATGCTTGTTGCACGCTGGACAGTTATAAAATGGAAGTTGTGCTGCTTCTTTTACTTTGACTGTTTCATTTTTAAGAGATGAATGCGAAAAATGTCGGTAATGTAATTTCTCGGGGGCCTCGGTAGTTCGTGTTCGCATTCATTGTCGGTTGAAAATGAAATCAGAAAGGTCGCGGCGTCTGACAATCAGGCCGAGCTACTGAGAAATGGAGATGAAGTGTCTCTCCGTCTTTCGAAGGTGTCCTCATATTCCACCTGTTTGCAAAAATATATTCCCCGGAAGGTGCAAAACCGAAAGTAAGTACACATTGATTAAATATCGTTCATCGGCAGCAGCAGCACCGAGGCGGATGCGATGCCCCCTCATAGTTTGTTACAAGTATCATGTTTAGTTTTTGTGCGTGCAACATGATTGGACGAAGAGACTCGTTGCGCGTCGAGTGGTCCCACAAACGAGTAGAAGATCAAGAAGAAGTAGCAGTAGGCAGTCGTCAACAGCAGCACCAGAAAAAATTGGGAAGATGTTGGTCTTAGTTCGGAACTCAAGCGCTACCCGGTGCGTGAATTACCGGCGAGCAACAAGCACTGCGTGGTCATGTTTGCACTTCTAGCCCTCGCGATGTAATCCCCTGCGCCTCCTCTACCTCTGCATTTTCTTCGGAAGCGAGTTGGACCGAATTCGAGGAGCAGCAGCAGGATGAAGTTTGGCGCGCTTTTGGTGCGTTCGCGCGTCGCGGAGTGGAGCGAGCACTACCTGGACTACAACCAGGGCAAGTCCATCTTGAAGAAGTGCCTCAAGAAGTTTCTTGCCGAGGCGAACCGCCGGCACGGTGGGGAGGACGACAAGGAGAACGCGGACACAAGGAAGACAACAGGACGAGAGGACTACGAGGACGGAGAGCAGCAAAGTTCTCTTCAGGAAAAGGCCCAGGGGCGGGGCGCCTCGGGTAGTAATGGTAAAAGCGAGGACGAGGAGCAGGCGGACGAGGAGGACGGCGCGCGCAGGAGAAGTGGCGGAGAAGGTGGTCGTGGAGGAGAGGAGGACAACGACAACGACAAGGGCAACACTTCGAACAGTGACAACATTCCCGACGCAAGCGACTCCTCCGACAGCGACGACGAGCGAGAGCGGGAGAGCGTGGCGAAAACGAAGGAGAAGAAGAAAAAGAAGAAGCAGATGGCCGAGCTCATCCTTCTGGTGGAGAGCGACGAAGACATGAAGGAGCTGCTGTACCGCGAGCTGGAACCCTTCTACGAGTTTCTGGGCGACGAAATGCTGAAAGTGGACGAGCACTACATCAAGACGATGTCCGCACTGGCGAACCGGCTCGAGGAAATACACAACTTCTTCCTCAAAACCGCCGCGAAGGGGGGCGGTTCGTCGTCGCCATCCGGCGGAACAGCGAACGGGGAAGGTGGAGCCCGAGCCGCGGCTGGAAAAAATATACTGAAACTGAACGGTAACGGCGGGACGGAGGGGCGCGCGACTGCAGCGGGGGACGTCGAGGAGCGGGCTGTCGAAATAGACAGGGCCACGACGAACCGCTCGAGTGCCGCGGAGCGCCAAACGGAGCCGGCGGGAAAACCGTCGAGAAAACTCAGCTCCTCACGAGGACCCAGTGCTGGGTTGTTCGAGTCTGCAGCAGGCGCACCAGCGGCTGGCGATGACGAGGACGCAGAAATCAGCTCGTTCCTGGCGGAGCGCGACGCGCTGCTACGCGAAGAGGTCCTCGAGGTCATCACAAGTAACAAGCCTCCTCCCCTTCCCAGCCTTCCATCGTCTTCCGCTTCGTCTCCGACCGCAGCTGCTGCGGCAGGAACAAAGGACAACAAGGATAAGGCGCAAGGAAAAATTACTGGTGCATCTTCAGCAGGGACCCAGCAACCTTCCAGCAGCAAGAATAAGACCGCCACGAAGTCCAGCAAGCTCGACGCGTCTCTGATGAAGCAGCAGACGGATCTGATTCTGTTCCGGATTCTGAAGGAGATTCGCAAGCTCGAGGACTTCTGCCGGCTGAACTTTTCTGGCTACAGAAAACTGATGAAGAAGCACGACAAGAAGTCGGGCCTCTCGACGCTGGCCACCGTTTTGCCCTACCTCGCGGAGCACTACATCTTCCCCAGCTACGAGTCGCGGCTCGCGCTGCTCACCAAGGAGGTGAAGGAGCTCGCCGAGAAGTACGGGTCTGTTCCCGTCGAGGACTACTGGAAGTTCGAGACGAACGACTCCTCCGGCGGCGGCGCGCGGGGTTCGTCCAGTTTTTACCCGCAGGGCTACCTGCTCTCCTTCTTCCTCGGCGTGACGGTGATGGCGCTGCTCGACCTGGGCGTGCTGGTCGACCTGCCGGCGACCAACGGAACCTTCGAGGTGGGGAAGTTCTTCGACGTGTTCCCGCTCTTCCGCTTCAGCTTTATGTTCACGCTGATGCTGTGGCTCCTGGGGTGGGTGATCGCGACCTACGAAAAGTACAGCATCAACTACATCTTCATCCTGGACATCGACCCGAAGTGCCAGGTGAAGGCGCGCGACTTCTTCCAGTACGCGGTGTTGCAGACCATCGTGTGGGTGCTGTTCTTCGGCATGTACGTGTACTTCACGAAGTTCTCCGACCCGGACGCGGAGGCGACCAAACTCATCCCCGTGGAGATGTTTCCGCTCACGCTGATGGTGCTCCAGATCGTGTTTCTGTTTCTGCCGAGCGACTCGTTCCGGCGGAAGTACCGCTGGCAGATCCTGTACGTGATCGGCGACGTGATGAGCGCGCCGTTCGTTTTCGTCACCTTCGGCGCGAACATCGTGGGCGACATTTTGACGAGCTTCGTCAAGCCTCTCGCCGACCTGGAGTACACGGTCTGCTACTTCTACGGCGTGGGGCGGGACCATTCGACGGCCGAGAAGATAGAACAAGCGCTAGACGCGGGGCGGTCGCAGCTGGACGAAGGAGCAGGTAGAGGTTACCAGGAGGTGAGAACATCAACAACACCAGGCGTTTTCGACCGCACGGAGATCGAGCAGGAGCACTGTCACGCGGTGGCGGGCGTGCTGGTCCCGTTCGTGCTGGCACTTCCGTACTACTTCCGGTTCATGCAGTGCGTGGCCCGTTTCCTGGACCAACGCGACCACGAAAAAAAACAAATCGAACACGAGGAACAGATGCGAGAAGTAGACGGCAGAGCACAACAAGAGTTGCTCGTCGAGGCGGACTTGGAAGTGACGGTCGCGGGCGGCGAGATTGAGAAGTTCGCAACGCCCAAGAAATTCTCATCTGAGGTGGATACCGCTGCGAACGGGGGCCTGGATGGAGCCCTACCGGCAGCAGGTGCAAACCCCCTCGCAACGCCGCTTCTCGATGGTCGTGATCTCCTTGACATGACGCAAAAAGAACAAAATAACACCCCAAGAAATTATTCGGACGCCGTGATCGTGCACCGCCCCGGCACAACCTCCAAGCGTGGCGCGTTCGCCCGGCGCGGCAAGTCGCAGTCTGATTTCCTCGTGTCGCAGTCCACCACCCCCTTGCGGACGTCGCAACAGCCCACTTCCGAAGCGTTCGACAAGGTACATACGGACGCGCTCACGATGGCCATTCTGGACGGGCGGCTCTCGTCAAGATTGGGAACGTCCATGCTGGTGTCGCCGAGAGGCATGACCTCGACCCAGGCGCAGCATCACAGGATTTTGAGCAGTCGCGGAAACTCGCGGGAAGTTTTTGGCGCAGGCAGTGGAGGTGGCCACAGTGCGACACACTCAAACAGCCACACCCCACGAACTACGGGCGGAGGAGGGAATCATGCGCACATGCAGCACACGCTGAGCGGCATTGGCGGAGGCTCCGCCGCGGACCGGGCGACGGCGTTTCTTTCCCACCAGCACCGGTCGCGGGTGAGTGTGGTGGGTGGAACGATGGTTGGCGGCCACGCGCACCTCCAGATGGAAATTCTGCCAGAAGAAGGCCCGTTGCAACTACTCGAGTATGGCGATCATGGGCTCCTCGAAAAGAGCCCGCTGCAGCATACTGCCTTCGTAGAAAGCACACCAGAAAGACGGGCTACAACAGCTGCAGATCCTGCAGGCACGATCATGGGCCCCGCGACGAAGATGCTTCTCACCCCCCGCGGTGAGACATCGGCCTTATCCGTCGTCGCAGGAGGCACCTCCGCGATGGGGTCACCTCCAGGGGCACCAGGAGTAGGCGCGAACACTACGAGTTGTGCGGCGCAACATTTTCCGACGGCGCTCACGTTGAACCCGATCGACGTGGAGGCGCTGCCGCATGTCCCCGACCCGGTGATCGAGGCGCTGGAGGAGTTGCAGCCGCGCAAGCAGATGACCCGGTTCTACAAGATTCCGCACTTCTGGAACGCCGGGAAGTACTTGACGGGCATTCTGGTGACCTTCCAGACCTACCTCTCCGAGGAGCGGTGGGTGTGGGGGCTGATTTCCGTGACGTCCACGCTGTACATGGTGTCCTGGGACGTCTACATGGACTGGAACCTGGTCTGGAACCCGGTGCCCTACTTCCTGGGGAAACTGAAAAAAATCGTCAGCGAGCTGCGGGAGAGCGTGTGGCGGCAGGTGGGCTGGCTCGTGCGGAGTAGTTGCCGCGGGGGCGCGGCGGGCGGTGCAAAGTCGGTGGCCCACGACGCCGCGGCCGGAAAGATTATAGTGCCAAGTGCTGTTGGGGAGAGGTCCTCCGACCAATACCCAACCGGGCTCGCGGGCAGCAGCAATGTGAAGGGCAGTGCGACCAGTCTGGCGTCGTTTGCGTCGACAGCGTCGCTCGCGTCGGGCGGCCCACCAGGTTACTACACAACCAAGCAGGTGGACAGAGATTCCTCGCTGACGCCGTTCCACAAGCTGAAAGCGCCGCTGCTACGCAAGTCTGGCGACGCTCAGTACCTGCAACAAGCGGAGGACCACGACGACGACACCGAGGATCAGCTTGAGGACGGCGCTGCAGGCCCACACATCAGCCGCCAGCAGAGCAAGACAAGCGAGGCCGACGGGGGCGGTCCCGACGGCTACACAGCAGTATCGGCAGGAGGTGCCGCTACCGCCACTTCGCAGGAGGTCGTGGAGAAGCTGCCGCAGCACAACGTGTCGCTGAGTTCCCAAGCCTCCGCGGCTGCCCGAACAAAAAGAAACGAGAATCGGTCCAAGGCCGCCCAGAACAAGGCCGCGGCGAAGCCGAAACCGCTCCACGTAGCGCCCAACCGGCAGAAGATGTACCCCGAGCACTACTACCTGTGGATACCGTTTTGGAACTTTTTCCTGCGGTTCACCTGGATCCTTACCATCGTCCCCGACGCGGCGCAGTTCATTTGCGGCGAAGAGGAGCAGTGCTCCGTGGCGCTGAGCAGCAACCTGATCGTCTTCCTCGCCGCCGCCGGAGAGCTGTACCGACGGGCGCAGTGGGCTCTGATAAGGCTGGAAAACGAACATCTCACGAACGCGTCGCACTACAGAGCCTTCTGCTGGGTGCCGCCGATGGGCAGCGGAGGAGGGAAAATGAGCTACTTGTGACCTGCTCCTCCGGCTCCGACTCATGATATATCGATGCATCGATTGTGGGGCGCAGCTCGCAGATAGGGGATGTGGATGGTTTAAAAATACGACAGCGTTCTTTTCGAGCTGTACTATCACGCCCCCCCGATTTGCATTTTAGATGAATGTTGTTGACCTTAAGAAAATAGATACTGCATCGTGAATGTTTATGTTGTGAGGAATAAAGAAAGCTAGGAGATGGAGGCTCCACCTCGATCTACAACATCTAGAAAACAAGTCTTTTCATTGCCATGATCATGAAATTGAAATCACAATCACTGATACCCAGCCAGTGTCGCAGACCTGGAGAACGTGCAGACGAATGACAATCTCACGCGGTGCAGAATTAAGCTACCCTTTCATAAGTCTGCCCAGCCCTTCAATTCGAAGTCAAACTTACCCGAGCAAGATCAAACATTCTTGAAGGAAACACGACATCAAGCAGTGGCAGATACGTACGGTACTAGCGAGCGTTCACGACCTGCAACGAACTTACTTCCACGCAGCAACCCTACAGCAGCACCATGTTGAGGGTCGACAAATTCGAGGACCTCTCAGCATGATGAAATTCGTCTCAATGAATGACCTGTGTGCTGGAAAGGATCCCAAATCTAACCAGAGATCAGCGCATTCGTGAACTTGATCACAAGTCTAAATCACTCTTCGAAATAGCGAAACCAGCTCAAAAAATGCGGCGTAGAAATAAATTAATACTGAGAAGTGTAAAATTTTTGTCAAGTACTGCAGGAGATCGCATGATTAAGCGTATTTATAGTCGAATTCGTTTAGCGTAACGAGAACGACTTGTTCTTAGAGGTGTGTCTTTTCACCAACGCAGCGGCAGTTGCTTCTGCGCGCGCCCGAGCACTGTACAACCGACGGCCCTGCGAAGTAGATGGGAAACAAGATCTACTTTGCAAAATTCAGACAAACGAAACCTAAAAATACTCGCGCTCCACGAGGACGAGGAGGACACCAACATACAACCACGTACGTCTGCAACTTCTTGCTCTATCCTTTTCCTTTGATCCCACCTTATTACGTGCGTGGTGCATACTTGGGCACAAGATGAAGCTCCTGCGTGATGTGTTTCTGTTCGTGGCCGTCGCGGTTCCGGAACATGTCCACGTAATCGCCGTTCAACGAGGCGGCGGCCGCCGTGGAGCCCTCCCGCATCAACGCGGAGGCGGAGGTCGCCAAGGCCTCGCCAGGTCCTCCGCTCACCGTCGTCTTCCCGATGCAGGAGCTCCCGCACCTTCGGCTCCCGCAGCAGGTGTGCAGCTGCACCCAGCATGCGCCGAACATGAACATCAACCAATTGGTTCCCTGTCTTCCAGCGCCGCGGCCTCTTCCACTGCCGCAACAAGCTGGGACAGGATCTCGCGTGCGCTTGGCATGTCGCAACAAGCGAACGCCGGTGCGGCGCCTGCGTCATCTTACCCGCTGCAGTACAACAATGAAGGTGGCTACTTCGGCCCTTCATCCGCAATGACCGAGGCCGTCCGTCGCGGATACTGGCCGGGGAGTCAAGTGGTCCAACAAGTGCAGCAAGAACATCTTCCGCCGATTGTCCCATCTGCATCTGCTTGTGCTGCAGCACCTTCGCCCCTGACGGTCCTCCGAAACGACAGAAAAGCCGCAGAAGCAGCAGGATTACAACTCGGCCCCGTACCACCTTCCGCTCGCGGTGCACTTTCGCCTCTGACGGTCCTTCGTAGGCACGACGCAATAAAACGAACAACAGCCGCGGCAGGAGCAGGAGCAGGCAGAGCTGCATCTTCCGCAAGTGCATCTGCGGCTCCGGACCCCCCGCCCCAGCAGACCTCCTGGGCGGCCGCTATGCTGATGAACCAAACCCAAACCCACCCGCTTCAAGTCGCACCACGCGCTGCGGCCCCAGGAGCAGCTGGACAAGAAGATCCACACGGTGTAATGGATTACATCCTCAAGGGGGCTCTATCAGACGGGGAAGAAGACGACTTGTCCGGAGAGTTGCGAGACATATTGGCCCCGTTACCAAAAACACGGGCTTCTGATGGTGCGTCAACGTCTCCCGCATCCGAGGATGCCGATGCGAAAACTCCCCCCCGACACGGAGGTCGCCGCACGAGCAGGTCGCAGCACACGGATCACGCCATGGAGGGCGACCGCACCGTGCTCGCGACCCGGCTGAGTGCGCTCAATGTTCGCGGAGACGAGGACGAGGAAATGAAAGCTACGGACGCGGGAACAATCGTCGACGCCGCTAAAGTCGACGACACGGAGACGGAAGCGGACCGGCGCTGGAAGAAGCGCGAGAGGGAAGCGGCGGAGCGGCAGCTCGCCCGTCTCCAGACGGAGGCAAGAAAAGCAGCGCGGACAAGTAACGGTACCAGCCGGGACCGACATGGTGAGCCCATCTACTCTAGTAGTACCGAGGAGGACCAGGACTCCAGTGAGGAACTAGTCCGGTTGCACCACTTAGAGCACAGTGGGAAAACGCACCAGAAAGAGCTGCACGACGCGTATCGATCCATCGCTCTGATCGCAGGCAACGGGGGGCGCGAGGTGTTGCGGCGCCAGGGCCTGCCGGACGTGCCGATGGAGTCAGAGAAGCCGATGTTCCTGCCGACGCGCGGAGAAAACCGTGTTGCGACGCTCTTTTGGCTGGAGGGCATCGTGAGGAAGCTGATGGAACACGATCTCGTCCTGTCGCCCGTGGGCCACAAGCTGAGGCGCCGTACGCTGCACCTGGCAGCCCACATCCTCGACCGGTATGTTGTGGCGACGGTCGTGCAGCCGAGGTCTGCTGTTCCGAGTGGAGGTGGAGGAAAGTCTTCCTCGTCGCTCCTCGCAGGTCCCTGGCAGAGCCGGTTTTTCGACCGCAACCTGCTGCGCAAGGTCGGCATTGCCGCACTTCTCATCGCGCGGAAGTATGAGCAAAATCGTGTGGTCGAAGCATTCGGGAGCTTCGCGAAAAACGAGCGCTCGCACGAGTACTTCGGGAGCAACGACTTCAAGTGCTGCTTACCGCGAGAGCAAGTTGCTGAGGCGCTTGCGAAGCTCCCCACGGACGGCGTCGAAAAAGAACCACAACTACCTGCGCATCACCATCAGAAAGCAAACCGCCCGTACCCCTTTTTCAAGGCGGAAAAACTGGAGCACTCCCTGCAGCAGGACGAGGCCCGGAAGCGTCGCAACCCGCGAACGAGGTTTGACACCTCGACGCCCCCGTGCCAGGACGCGGGGGAGCAAGGAGTCATTCTGGAGTTCTGCGACCCGGCGGCGCTCGCCGTGCTCGCGCAAGGCGAGTACACCCCCGCAGAAATCAAGGAGGCGGAACTGCGCGTCCTGCACAAGATCGATTTCGCGCTCGAGGTCGCGCTTCCGCTGGACTTCCTGGAGGCGCATCTCCAGCAGCAGGGCTCTGTGAAAGACCCGACTACGGGGCGGAGGGCGGCGGACTCGCCCGACTTCCGACAGCAGGCAGCGCGGGCCCGGATGTTCCTGGACATGATGGTACTGCAAAACTGGTCGTGGACGCTGCCCGGGGTGTCGGGTTCGGAGGTGGCACAGCTCTCGCTGGACGCAGCGGCGCCGGCGGCGGCGGCGCTGGGCTTAGACAACGGGGAGACCTTTTTGCTCGCCGTAGCGCAAAAACTGCGGCAGGCGAATGCAACGTCGCAGCCGGCGGAGGAAGTGGTTCTAGAGCACATGCTGGTGCACGATTGGGTGCCGAAAATGCGGCAGTTTTCGAAACTGACATATTTTCTGGAGAACCGCAACAATGAGGCGGAGAAAGCCCACCTGAGCCGCAACGAAGAGATGCTGCTGGCAACAGCACGCCTCTTTGAAGGCCGGCACCACATTTAAGAAAGAAAGTATGGAACGTAGCTATGGGAGAAAATAAATTCGTACATCCTCCCTCCTCGTCCTGCGCCGGAGCAGTGTAGTAGTAGGTGATACTTACTTTACCTTACTACTTTTTTAATTCGCTGGCTTTGTTTAGAGATTGTTGACTAGACAGAATGTTGGGCTCAAACCTCAAAGTCAAACGCATTATATGCAGCCACCTAGGGAATCTTCGAGCGGGAGCCGAGGACAATTTGATGCAGATCATGCCATTTATTGAAAGAATGACATAACTTAGGCCTCACATCTTTAATACCGTTCCCTCTCCACTCACGCTGCTTTTTTAGCAGGCTTCATTTGATCGAAATTAGATTGACGCTACCGCGATAAGCGAGGCAACACTGGGTGGTCCAGCTTTCATTTTTACTTCATTACGACGTCATGCGCCTTAACCTCTATTTCACAATTTGCTTCGGTTCGAGGGCTGCATGTCCGTCTGGAGGAAGGAAGCCGGCCCTCCGTGGCAGACCTGGCGAAGCTTGAGAATGATGGTCATAGGACAGGGACGCTGCTCCTGCTGCACAACTTGAACTACGCTGGGCCATTGATAGTTGTGAGGGCGACATGCGTGTCGCGTGGCCTGGCCACAGATAGTTTCAGTGTGGTGAGTCACCATGCGCTTCTCCTGGATGGAGTCCTTTTTCTCGGATGATCGATGTTGTTGATCGGTAGCTTTCGCGGTGAGGTTTCTACCAAACTATCTACCATGTGGTAGTGCGATTTGGGTAGTGCCGTGCTCTCTTGAGGGCCGCTCGCAGTCCTTTGTCACAACTTGAACTACGCTGAGGAAACCACAAGCACAACATCAAACAAAACTGACTGGCGTGATTCAATTGCTTCGATTAATATGATAAAGTAAGTACAGCTGCAGCCAGCGTGTAGTTGTTCAACATCTGTCCAGACTGCATCAACGCACTGAATGCTGCCGCAATCGCTGTTGAAATGGAATTTGCAAAAATCCGAACGCGAACCCTGAATATCGTCGCGCGTCCTTCTTGATCCCAGAAGCAGAATACATTCCGCATCGGTTGTCGGTGAGGACATGTGTTGGTATTGTCTATTCACAGGGAGCGCCCAGAAGCGGAAGGTACGTGCACGTTGGCAAGAAGCATAGGCCATAGCCTCACGGATGATATAGCTAGGAGGATACCCTGTGAATTATACGAAGACGAACGAGGTTCAGGAAGTGGAGTCGACGTCGAGTTCATCTCCTTGTTGAAACAAAACAAAATGTCCACGTTGCTGTTGCCACGGCCCAGCGGCGGTGGAGGTGGTGCACGTAGCTCCCGCTCAACGAGAACCTCCTCGTGTTCGTCATCTGCACCCCCATACGCATACGCTTCGTACCACCCAGCCGCGCCATCGTCTACGTCCGTCTCCGTCGCTGTGGCTGTGCGTGGTCGCCCTAGAAGATACAGGAGAAGTGACCTTCCAGGAGCCCCGCAGACCACGTCGACGTACAAAGCTCTCCAGTTGGATCAGCGATTCACGTCTTCCTCGCGCGCCCCCCAAGCCCGTTCGCGGTCGGCTTCCACGACTCCTCCATGCTGGCGGCCAAATTATGACAGAGCTGCGGAGGGAGGCGAGAAGAACATGCTCTTGTGGAAATTGATGCAGCGAAGACCACCAGAAAAATCGCGACGAAGGCTAAAGCCTGCGCCTCCACTTTATTTCAACGAAAATTACAACAGCGATAACATGAAGATCAAGGTCAAGCGCGCGGAGGCCCCGTGGAATCTTCGGCGGACGGGCCGCGCAGTGGTGCCAACCGGGCAAATCCTCCAGACGCACGATGGCAAAATAAATACGAAACCACCAGCGCGGTTGAACTTGAAACGTTCTTTCCGCCACACAGCGACTACTGCTCGACGCTACAGCTTCCGGAGGCTTCTTTCCTCTGTAGCGACGTCCCTGCTTACGCTGATCCAGCTAGTGCTCACGGGAATAACAATAACCCCGACCACCTCGTCCAGCCACAAGTGGAACATCTTCACCTCCACGTCGCCGATAGTGCTGGTGCAGGCGCAGTCCTACCCTGGGGGGCTCGCGAATGTGGATTCAGCGCCAACTAGCACCAACATGCAGGGGTGGACGGATAACAGCTACGCAAAAATCATCGCCAACGCGGAGCGCATACTGAAATCCAACGTCTACATCCATCGGCTGCTGTCCGAAGACCAAATACAGGCCAACTACGGCAGGGCGCACTACAACAGTACTTCTGCTCGTTATGCTTTGTGTTGCGTTTGCGTTTGATGCATTTTGTTTCTGATGTTTGATGGATGGTGGCCGCATCCATAGACATGCCATTCATGGGTGCTGTCGCAGCCTCTGTATCAACAAGAATGCAGCGGATGCTTTCCGACAGTAACCGGAAAATAATAACAGGAAAATATCCGTTTACGCAGAGCTGGCACCTCCAGAGGCAGAAGAAGGACTGGGCCTGTAGTCTTCCCAAGACCGCGGACGACGGGAGTTTGAAGGAGAAGGACACCTTGCTGTCGGTGTTAAACACTTTGTTTTCGCGGTTCATGCACGACAAGCTGCTCGAGTACCACGACCTGGAGCCCGCGCGGTACGTCAGCGCGCAGGTACCTCTACTTCTACATTCGAAGATGAGCCGTGGTGGATTGAAACAATATCTCGTACTGCGCTAGTTTCTTGCGACGAAGATCTAGATCAACTGATCGTCCGGACGATGGATTAAGTTTTTGGTCGAACCTGCTCTCGTCGTCTCGCTCTCGTCAGGTGGAGGTGGACCTCGCGACAAAGATTCCCACGATGGATTTGGCGGACAGTCAGCTGCTCCGCTGGATGGTCAACATGGTGGTGGACCTGCACTATCCCTTCAACCTTGGCTTCCCACAAACGCCTGAAGACAACGTGGAGGCCATGTATTCAT
Source organism: Amoebophrya sp. AT5.2 (assembly GCA_005223375.1). Lineage (NCBI taxonomy): Eukaryota > Dinophyceae > Syndiniales > Amoebophryaceae > Amoebophrya > Amoebophrya sp. AT5.2. Next base: position 12,737 of record RXOD01004725.1, read on the forward strand.
TTGTCTCACGGAGACGGAGTATTCATGAGAAGTGTTTTATGGAGAATTCCTCGACGCGGGCGCGACCACGGCGGGTTACCTCCGTTTATTCCTCGATTTCGATCCGGATTCGCCTTCGCGCCTGGAAGCTTCTTGTTTTGTTGCTGTACGTTCGTTCCTTGTAGTTTCTAGACCACATCAGAAGTGAAGTTTGTCGATCTCTATGCAGCATCTCCATACGGCGAAACCCCACCCCCAGGTACAACCTGCACCAGGACCCTTTGAGCAAGTTCATGCAGCAGGTGCAGGATGATATCGTCCTGCCTGACGTCGCCGACGTGTCCAACAACGACGCGGACATTGGGGAGCACCACCCGTTCGAGCTCTTCCACCAATGGGCGACGGAGACTGTGACGGTCGTCTGTGACCTGTACCGGGACGTGACACAGAACTCAGACACCTTTCCCAAGCAGATGACCGTGACCCCGGTGATGTACAACAAGTGGAAGGCGCTGCTCAGGCGCCAAATGGAACAAGCGGCACGCCACGTCGTCATCTTCTTGAAGTACTCAGAATAATTTATTTCGGTTGTGGCCGGCCGCGTTTCGTCCTTCCTTCGGCTTTTGGTTTCATGCTCTTGTCTTGCTCGAGCGCAAGGAATTGATGCAAGAGCCACGGATTCGTAACTCCTTCCTGCTCGTCTTTATTCCTTTTCCTCTCGTGTGACCACGGCCTCCGACTCTGTGTGCGATGAAGAAGAAGAGAATTTTCGAAATGGAAATCATGAAGCCACACCCGCACCCCGATCTGGGCATACATCAATTCCACAGGAACATTGCTGTCCACAAGGCGCACCGCGCGGCGGCGTCTGCAGGCAAGGGTCGCCACCACCCGCGGAAACACTGGAAGAAGGATCTGCTGCGCAACATCGGCTGCGCCCTAGTGATCGTGCCTATGTTCTTCTGGCTCATGCGGCAGTTCGAGCGGCAGCAAAACGTCTTCCGGCTACTGTTTTCCGGCCCTCAAGCCGTGGCCGACGCGTTTGGCGGCGGGAAGGAAATGCGGAAGCTGTAGGCTGAAGATCGTGCATGTTCTGGCTACAAATCGTGCTCATGTGGCGAGAATCTTCTTTACTTCCAAGAACTTTTTATATTTCATCTTCCTCAACGTCAACACTGTCACTGACCTGAGTCGAGTGTTGAGACTCCTAGAAGAACGGACGATCAATAAAAACAAGTTGTGGATGAAACTAGCCGAGTCGCTCGTGTTTCATTTTCCCCTACAAACATCATTGCAGAAGAATAGATATCGACTCGACCACTTCGGCACAGCTAAAAGCACGAGCTGCTCAGCAGAGAAAGCTGCTCTTGGAAGCGAAAGCGACGATCGCGTGTGATGATGTTGGTTTTAGCGTAAACTGGGTTACTACCGATACGCGCGACAGAAACCAGTGCACGCTATCCTGACGCGTATTATTCCCATCGGAATCGGACCACTATCAGCTGGCTTTCGATTTTCATTCACCGTCCCACCGCAAAGAAGAAACGTGCAGATGTGTGTTCGAAACGCAGTTCCCGCCCAGCGCAGAGTCAGTCCGGCGTCTGCTCTGCGCATCAGCCCAGTCGCCGGCTCGCGTTCTCCTTATGGCTGCGAGATCCCAGCTATTGCTTTTGCTATCATGCCGTGAAAGTGGTCCACGCTGCTCCTTATCCATTGGAAAAAGCGCACTCATCTCCCCACTTCTGTCTCTGCGCTTCATTCAACGTGGCCTGCTCGCTACACACCACTCACTACGCGAACAGTATCTAAACTATGTTTGAAATTGAATTCTTGAGATAGTTAGTACCACCGGAAGTGTATTGAATTCGTAAACTCCGACGTCCGCGACTGCGTCCGGTGCTGTTGCGCACACAGAACACTTATGAATATATACCTTACACTTACTACTACTCCTCCGAGCGTAGGCGTACTACTACTTCAGGTCTGCGTGTTGGTAGACAGGGAAGTTCAGCCACCTGGACCTGCTCATGCACCTGACCATAGCAAACGGCTTCAGCTAGTCTTTCTCTTTGGATATCGAAATCGAGCGCTGCCGCAGTCTCGCAGGTATAGATTCGTAACCAGGCCCTGCCTAGAAAAGCCCATTCCAACGTAACTAATATACAAAGTCAGAAACAAGTACCTCTTCCTGCACGAGCAGCTCCACCAGCACCATGTCCACCGAAAACAAAGCTGCTGCCCCTGTCGCGGAGTCCTCCTCGAAGGAGGCTCCTGCCCTCGTCCCGGGCTCAGCCCCAGACTCGGAGGATGGCCCGCTCTGCATGAAGGTGACCACCAAGAATTCCTGCCCCTTCTACATCCGGTCGGCGCTGTCGTTTTTGAAGGGGTCGGTGACCAAGTCCGGGGAAAAAAAGCCGGCGATGCAGGAGCTGACCATCTCTGCCCTGGGAAACGCGATTTCGGTCGCGATCGCCTGCGCCAGCAGGGTTGAGGAAACGAAAATCGGAACGATCGAGGACGTACTTCAAGTAGGTCGCTGCTGCTCGTCCGGCAATTTCGTTTTCAAGCGACAAGATAATGCTCTGGTGACTTCTTCTGTAAAAGATTGATAGATAGAAGATTGATTCCTTTGAAGGTAGGAGCTACCGTCGACTCACTAAGGTAAATGAATGAGCCCCCCTGGTGCCGGTAATCTTGATCATCACATCAGATCAAAACCGAGTACCTGAAAGTGGCGGGCGGCAAGTCCTGTGCCCAGATCGTGGTGAAGCTGAAGCGCGCGGCGAACGCCGACGACATCGAGTTGAACGCCCGCGAACTCTTTGGGGTGGGCGCCGTGGGAGCGTGAAGAAGTAAAAAGCTAAAGCTCGTTTGTTCCAACTGATAGACTGTGATTCTGACGCCGGCGCTTGGTCCACGTCGATCTCGATGCGAAAACAGGTAGAGTGCGGCAGGCGGCACCGACATCGAACGACTACGACATCCGATATTACGGCGACGTCCACATCATGAAGAAAGACAAGATCGCCTACTTCAAGAGTGACCAACGAACGAAAACGACAAATCTGATGACAACGCAAGTCATAGGTCACATGCATGTGGCCTCTGGCTTCGCAGCATTTGATTCTGGTGGCGTGAAGATGGAGGAACCCTGACGACGAAGCCGCATTTCATAGCCATGACGACTCCGTCTTTCCCCTCATTCGGAAGGTCATGGGCGGGCGCGGCTCCTCACGCGTGGTAAAGACTTCGGAAGGATGAAAAAGGATTGCGATTTATGAGTTCTTTATATCCGTTTGTCTTGATGAAGATGGATTGGTGTACTTCATGCGTCGATGCCACGCTCCTCTATCTTCAAATCGAGCTGGTGTTCGCACCAACTTGCAGAGACCTTTTTTACTGGATGGTGCGTGGTGCGTGCCGGCCTTTGCCTTTCTCAACGTCGAGAGAAGCAGACAGCACAGACACGACAGTGCGAGAGGGCGAGCAAAAGCAACAAAAATGGCATAGGAAGGTGGCCATCTGAGATGTGAAGAAGATCTAGTACACCTACAGCGATGAATTCCTCTATACGGGACTAGAGCTGGTGCTGGACCTAGATCACAGCATCAACAAAATGAATTTGATTTCGACGGGTCGCGATTCCGGGCTGATGCTCCGACGGCGCAGCTTGTCCGGAGGAAGCGGTCGTGATTCGCTGGACGCCGCGCAGGGCTACAAACCGGGATCCGGCGGAACCACGGCTGGATGGGCGCTCGGCAAGTCTGCGTGGCGCAAAAGCCAGTCTCAGGCGCTCACCCTTTCCGCCGCAGAACGCGCGAGACAGAGCCTCCGCGCGTTGCTCGAGACGCGCGCGGTGACCGCATTTGTCCACGTCTCCATCTGCGCCTCGATTCTGTCCGTGGTTCTTGAGACCCACTTCCGCAGGGCGAACGGCCTGTGGTACGCCTCCGAGATTTTCTTCACCATCGTCTTCACGCTCGAGCTCGCGGTGCGCGTCTTCACCACCTCGGAGCGGTCGAAGTGGGCTTTTGTCCGCAAGCCGCTGGTGATCATGGACCTACTCTCGATTTTACCCCTCTACCTGCACTTCTGCCTGCACGTGCTCGGTGGGGGTTCTTCTTCATCGAGCAGCAGTGGTTCTTCGGACCCGAGCGACGCCATGGAGGTGATCAACGTGTTGCGGGTGTTCCGTATTTTCCGCCTGATCAAGATTCTTGCGCACCTGAACCCCGCGGGCCTGTACCTGATGCACGAGACGCTGCTTCGGTCCACCACGGGGATCTCGATCCTGGCGTTCTTCCTCACGGTGTTCCTCGCGCTGTTTTCCTCGCTCATGTACTACGCGGAGAAAACGGACTGCCCGACGAAGCGAACGTTTGAGGACGAAGTCGCAAGTGTCGAAGCGTACGAAGCGATCTGCAGCGTCTCCTCTAGCGGGTTCACCAAGGAGCTGCCGATTCTGCACACCCACAACGAGGAGTGGCGCCACAGCGGGCTGAACCTCTTGGACGCGCATTCGTACTACGAGTCTGCGACCACTCCCGCTCCAGTAGTTGCGGGAGCTAGTGGTAGTGGTAGTACGTCGAACTCGAATGCAGCTCTCCAGAGCACAGCTGTCGCGGACTACGACTACCTCGCGCAGTTGATGCAGACGGGAGTCATCGACCTGGACGGGCTGCAAAAGCTCGACCCCACGCCGCACCAAACCCGGCTGTGCTGCAACGTGGACACGGAAGCGTCGGACACGTTTCCGTCGGTTTTAGCCGCGGCCTGGTGGAGTATCGTGACGATGACGACGGTGGGGTACGGGGACCGGGTGCCGGTCACGGTGTGGGGCAAGGCCGTGGCGATGTTCACTATGCTCAGCGGGATCCTGGTGATTTCGATGCCGGCCGCGATCATCGGATCGAAGTTCCAGGAGGTCCTCGAGGAGTACGAGCTGCGCCGTTACAAATCCGTTACGAAGGAGAAGCCGAGCGTATCCAAACGGGAAGTAGCGCTGCGGGAGCTGCGGGCGGGCAGAGGTTGTGGGGAGATGAAGGGGGCGACGAGGAAAAGCATTCAAGGTGGAGGTGGGCATCAACAAGCGGAAGCGGAATATTATACCGACACGGGGTCGGGGGGTGCGAATGATGACGGCGCGAGTTGCGGGGACCGGAGGTACAGTCGCGTGAGCGCGGGCGTGGAGTCGAACGAAAAGGAGTCAGTCGCGGGAGAGCGGGGGGGTGGCGGCGGCATGCCAGGGGCCCGTTCCTCGTGGCGTCCGTCGTCGCAGGCAGAGTCCGTGGGGCTATCGACATGCAGCTCCGACAAAGGGCAGAACTTCTTGCACCACGGTCGTGATTCTGCTGCTTGTTCCCGAAGCTCTTCCGAGACAGATTCGGACGCTGACGAAGACGACTTTGCAGCAGGAGGAGGTTACTCTCAACATTCAAGGGCGCACAATAACGAAGAAGCCGACGCCGGCCCGCGGCGGAAGCTGTTGCTTCAGCGGTACATGAATTTCCTGCACAAGAAGTTTTCGGAAAGTGCGACAGCGTCGCGTGCGCGCTCGCGCTCCTCGCGTGCGATACAAGGCGGAAGAAGAAAACTAGAACTACCAACCAAGCACATGATAAGCGACACGCAAAAATTTCCTTTCGCGGACCAGCGGGCGCTCCGGACGTTGCTGGAACAGGATTTCTTCCCCGCAAACCGAAAGCAGGCAGGAAATGCGGGGAATTATGTTCATGCCGCCGCCAGCATGCCCAGAAAAATCTCCGAGGACAGCGAAAGCGTTTGCCTCTTTGACAGCATCGAGGAAGAGGATGCCGCGGCTAGAAGGACGGATTCCGATCTCGAAGCACGCCGCGAAGACGAACAACATCGACAGCGCGAGCTCGAGCTGAGACGACAAAAAGAAGATCCACAGGACCACGTCGAACCACCTCGGAAAGTGCGGATTTTCGATGCTCCCTCGCCGCCCGGGCCGATCGACATCGACCAAGCCGCGGAGGACCTGCGAATAAGCAGTGTTGCGTCGGATCCCGTGATAGCGGCGCCGGCTCCAGGTCCAGTCACTGTGCCTATTCCTCCTCCTCCTGTGGCTGCGGCCGACCC
>RXOD01004726.1:0-18813 GCA_005223375.1 Amoebophrya sp. AT5.2
ATGGGAGTGAATCCGACTTAACCCTTCGCAAGGATCAGGTCCACCTGTTTCACCAGTTTCTCGGTCACGGGCAAAGCGGCGACGGACCCCCGCTGAAACGCCACAGCGGGCGCCAGGTGCTTCGTCGCGCACTCCTGCGGAAATCAATTGAATCCATTGCGAAACACAGTGGAACGGAAGCCTCGGTGGTGGAAGGTCGTGCAAAAAGAGTATCTATTGCAGGACCTCCAACCGACGGCGCGGAACTTTCGAATTTATTACAGCACATCAGATTTTTTTCAGCATCTCGGAGTGAACAAAAAGTTCATACCTTGCTCGACTCCCCAATTTTGCATTTCTTCGCTTCCAGCTTCTCCGCTGTGCGAAGCAGCTTGTCCTTGTTGATGAAGCACTCGCGGAATTTCTCCAGCGCCCCTTGGTTCCGTACCAGACCACGCTCGACCTTCCACCAACGGTTCTGGTGCGAGTCCACGAAAAACGTGTACAGGCCCGGCTTTGAGGTGAGATCAATCCATTGCGTTTCATTTCTTTTCCGGAACTCGTGAACCCTTTTTTTAATCGCGAAAATAAAAGGAAGTATAGTATAGAAAGTAAGTGCTCTCCCCGCAGTCGTTTGTGCCCTCCCCGAGAGCTCCAGCAGCTCCCAAAAAAGGAACAGAAACACAAACGCCCAAGGCCCAGAAGATGGGCTGCAAAGCTGTGACGATAGAGATGAAGATGAGCCTGGGTCTCAGTGCCGACCCAGTACCCCATACCTTTGTCGATTGTGGGTACGGGGTAAGGGGACGGCGCTGAGACCCACGCTCATCATCTCTCCAGGAGACGGAAAACCGCTCGCGCAGTGAGTGTTCCTGCTTCAACTAGCTCCGGCGGCGGATGAGTATATCTTAAGAAGCAAGTAGAGCGGTGCAAATGGGCAAAAGCATTATAGAAATGGATTTGAACTTCGTCCACGCGACCTAGCTTGCTTTGCGACCAGCAGGTCGGTGATGCCCGGACAGTCGATGTACTGGAAGCCCGCCGGGATATCCGTCGGGAGGAATTCGAGGATGTGCTGCTCCACCTCCACCTCCACACCCCCCTCAGAAGACTGTGTCCCCGGCAGCTGTTTTTCCACCAGGTGCCGACTGAAATCGATCATGACAAAGAACTCGTCGTGCTTTCCGTCCTCGTGGTAGTGCATCACCGGGGCGCCCTGGATGATGCCCCGCCCGAACAGAGGCAGCCTGGCGGTGTCCAGGGCAGACCAGGGCGCGCGCTCCTTGTGCAGCTTGTACGGCTCGATGCTAATCTTCGCGAACTCAGTCGTCCGCGCAGCCCGCCCCTTGGCCTTCTGCCAATCCTCCTCCAACGCCTGGACGCCCGGCGTCTGTCCCGCGCCTTGAACGGTATTATTGTCAAGAGGCGTGAAGTGAAAAGCTCCAGGCGCACTAGCATTGTACTTATCGGGTAACGGCACAGTCGGATCTCCAGCGGGGGGCAATTTGACCGGCCCCCAGAATTCGACGCGTTCCACCCGACGGCGCACAAAACTCATGCCGTTGAGCGCCACCTCAGCTTCCCCGATATCGCGAATAGCCCCATCCAACTCCGCCGGTGTCCGTACGCACTTCGTCTTCGCCTGCCGGAATGTGGAAAGCGTGCTCGCTGTCATGTGACGGAACGTCTCGTCCTTCAAGAAGAACATGGGATGGCGGTTCGGGTCAATCAGAAACGAGTCGAGAAAGGCCTCTTGGTTGATTTGTGCAAGTTCATCCATCATCGTTGGCGTAATCTCCGCAAACTTCTTCGCGTTGCAGCGCTCGAGCGCATACTTTCTGCTCTCGATCCCGGCGTTAAAAGACGTATTAAACCAATGCTGGGTCCTCGACCGCCGATCGTCAATCTTCCTGCGCTGCTCGTGCGTCAATCGGTGGACTTGCCTTGGCTTGCCAGACCAGTGGGAACGTGTCTGGGGACGGGGAGGAGTGGTTTACTATGCTATTTCATGCAAGGAAATAAAAGTGCATTCAATCAAACGATAGACATATCACGGTGGAGTCGATGTTAGAATATACAGTCTACTGCAGGGTGATTAATCGAGCCCAGGCATACCGTTTTTCAGTAATAGCTCCAAGTTGGACACAGGCCCCCACGAATGCTGCACGTTTGAAGGTATCAGAACGCATGAAGTGTTGAAACATCAGATAGTGCAGTAACTTAACTACCGCACGATCGGTAAAAGTACAAATCAAAAGTACCCAAGCTTCTCCTGTTGCGCTGATGTCTGTCGTCACGTTGTCGCCTACTTCGTGGGACAGTTTTCTCCGAAGGTCATAGGGCACCGTCTCATTGTGATCCTGAGGATCGAGCGATTCGTAGCCGGAATCTTCGGGGTCGTAGGGGGTTCCTACCCCTTGGAACTCGACCACCCATGCCGCCAGGCAGTTTTCCTTCGCTTCGTCCATCTCCATGCAGTAGCCAATCACCACCGAGCACTGGGGCGCGTAGAAGTGCGTGCTCTCAATCGGGTCTAGGACGCTCTGTTCGTCCGGCATGCAGCTCAGCGTGATATCGGAATCGTGCGGGTACAGCGTGCTCTGGACGAAGTTTCGGTGCGGCGTGGCGTACACGGGCCGCCCGAGCCGGTAGTCCAGTTCGGAGAAGGGTTCTTCCGGCAGCAGGCGGCTGTTCGGCAGCTTCTCCAGTTCCAGCAGGAACTTGCCCTCCTCGTCCTTCGCGGTCTTCACCTCGGTCTTCACCACCTGTTCTTCGTCTTCACCACCGCAGCAAGACGAGGCGCTACTGCCGTCGCCCGCCGGGACCGTGGAGTTCACCTCGATGCGGTGCTTGCGCACGGGGGCGCAGGTCTGGTACATCTCGTCCGACAGCTGCTGCGCCTCGATCCAGGTGCTGCCCAGCTCGTCCACGAAGCCCTTGAGCGGGTAGATCACGTTCTCCTCCCCGAAGGTGCCGCGCGGCTGCTCCGCGGCCGGCTTCACCTCGAAGGTGCCGCCGGCGCCGCCGAACCCGATCGCGCGGCACTGCAGCAGCCGCCACGTGTGCGGCATCTTGGGCAGCATCGTGGACGTGAAGTTCTCGTCGCGGTGGAAGCTCTTCAGGTTCATCACGAAGCGGCCGCTGCTCTGCGTGTCGATCAGCCACACGTTGCGCCCGTTCTTCCAGATCCACACGATCTCGTCGCGGTACAACCGTTCGTACACAACGTAGCGCTCGGCCCGGTAGAACCCCTCTCCGTTCTTCGGCAGCAGGGTCGACGCGGTGAAGCTCTTCGCCTGCGGATAGATCGTGTAGAAGTCGCTCTGGAGAGGCCGGAACCTCATCCGCGTCAGATCCGAGTCCGAGTCCTCGTCCTCCGATCCCGTCGGCGCCGGACCCCCCACCATCGAGTCCCGCATTTTCTGCACGCGCGTCCGCTTCTTGTCGTCGCCTGCCGCGGCCGGGGTGGACAAAAACGAGGAGGCGCCGCCGCCCTTCCCGCTCTTCACCTTTTCCTCGTCGCCTTCTATTTGCTTTGCTTGTGCTTCGGTGATCTTGCCGGATGTGGCGATTTCATCCAGGTGCTCGGCTTCGTCTGCTGCCGCCGCATCTGCCGCGTCGTGCGCGGTCGGGGCGATATAACCCGTATCTGCAGAGGGTGCGGGCTGACCGAAGCGGTCGTCGTCCCCGAAGTTGAAAAAGAAGTCGTCTGTGACCGCGTTGGTGCCGGCCGTGGTGATGCAGCGGCCGTTCAACTGCAGGAAGTCGTTCTCCATCAGACTGCGCTTCTTCAGCATGATGGGCAGCTCTCCGAAGCAGTACTTGTTGTCCAGGAACGAGCACTGATCGTCGAACTGTTTCGCCACGGCGATCTGCTGCAGCCGCGCAAACGCGTCCTCCAGGCACCCGGTCTCGTCGGTGCCCATCAAAACGGTGCGGCGCTTGTAGCAGAACTCCGCAGCGAAGGGGGGGTCCACACACTTGCCCATCTCCAAGGTGCAGTAGGGCGTAGTGTGCAGCGTTGGCTCCCCCTCCTCCATGAAAGCACCGCAGCGGTCCCAGTAAGGACGGCTCTCGGTGGTCCCCGACGTCATGCCGAAATTCGGTTTGCAGGAATCCAGCGTCTGTCAAAGTATAGTACAAGGAAAAGATTGCAGAGTACAAACACATGCGTGGGAGTTTAGTTCGGTTCTCATCATAGATCATCGAGTTTTTCGCCGTGCGGCAACGAATATGCGTGCGAAGGTCAACACCAGCCTCCAAACACAAAACCAGAAAACCACGGCAGGAACTTGCTTCTAAAAATTGAAACACATCACGGTACTCACTTTTACGTTGCGAGGCTCGCTTTCCAACAGATGAGCAAACAAGTACGCCAGTCGGCAGTTGGCCGGTGGCATCCATCCACTGCCCTCCGCGGTGGTCCTGGAAGGCGTACATGGTCCAGGTGTCGGCTCCTTCCGTTTTCGGTGTTGCGATCTGCAGCACGCCGCCCTTAATCCCTTTCGTTGGAGAGGCCGAGCAGGTATTAAACGTGTACCGGGAGGGCAGGTAGTGACTCCCGAAGTCGGCGCCGGTGGAGCCCATGTGGTACCGCTTCTCGCCACCGGTGTGGATCATCACGAACTGCTTGCCCGAGTCCGCATCCCGGATCATAAAAATGCTCCGCCCGTCCGTGCGAAAGTTGTACGACAAAGGCTCGGGAAGCGTGCGTGTGTACGGCACGTAGGCAGACCGTTCTGTCGATCGATCCGGGAAGACAGCGATTCGTTGCATTGCGGATCGATCAAACGACAACAAAATATCCATGACTGACACATGCTTTTGTTGAATAATTTGAAGATTCATTTAGTACCGTCGAATCCCTTGTCCTCCGTGAACTGCGACGTGGTGAGCATCGCGGTCACATTTAGAGCGTCGAACTGGGTCTGAATCGGCTGCTTGAAGGAAAAATCGTACAGCGTCTCGTTGTCGGTCAGGAGCACCTTCCGCTCCGCCTGCGTCTTGAACCCGGCTGCGACCCGCTCGCACTTTCCCGCTGAACCCTCTCTATGGAAAAAGTAGTCGTACTCTCGCCGGTACTCCTGCCGCATCACGATAGGAAAAGCCCGCGTCTCTTGCATGCCTGGTTTGCAATTCAATTGTTCTTTTACTTTTTCTGTGCGAAAGCGAAAGATATTAAAGAAATACGAAAGGATTGATTGCAGTGGTGGAACAGCTGGGTTCGTTTGTACAGCCGTAGCTTTGATGTGCACAGATGTCCATCTGCACCTGCACGTCGCTACTTCAGCCTATTGTATTGACTTTTTTACTCGCATAGTTCCGGAACGAGTCCCGAACGTCTGGCTTGCTCAATTCCGCAAACTTGTCGACGTCTATGGTCGGACCAGCTGGTAAGTGACTGAAGCGGTCAGTAGAATTTACAGGCTTTTCCCGGGACATTTTTGCTGCCGTTGTTGGGGGTGTAGGGGGACACGGGCGAAAACTCAGCGGCGTAGCTCACACACAGTGTACTTATTTTTTACGTCCTTGGGGGCATTCCCGCTGTAGGCTAGTCCTAGACATTCGACGAACTGGGTGCTTCCCAACCAGTTCCCCATATAATCCTCCTACCCGCACACCTCTTTGATGCCACCCAATCGACTTCGTAGTTCCTTTACCATTTGCTCGCTTACCAGATGGTCCGCGTTGTTCATAAAGTCGCACGCGTACTCGTTCGTCGCCAGCCAGTAGGTGGAGGTAGCTTTGCACGCGGTGGTGTCCTCGCCATTCTCGCAGCGGCCCAGCTCCACCTCGCACTGCGGGAAGTTTCTGAGGGACGTGTCCCGGGGTTCGTCTTGCCCGCACTCCAGCCCCGGCCAGGCATGCCAGTCGGGGCCGTCGACTTCGTTCGATCCTTCCTCGGCATCCTCGGTCGCACCTTCCTCGGCATCCTCGGTCGCACCTTCGGAGGCATCCTCATCTGCAGGGGGAGGGGCGGAGTTCATCTTCGTCTGCGCAGTATTAAACTCTTGGTTCAGGGCGCGCTCCCCGCTCCACTGCCCCTCCAAATTCTTGTTCGCGTAGCGCGCAAAGAGGGCCTTCTTCTCCGCGGGCGGCAGCGTCACTTCGCCCACGGCCTTCGTCACGAAGTCCGCCGCTGACGGGTACGTCTCTTCCAGATTCGCCTGCGCATGTCGCACCTTGTCCAGTTTACAGGCTGTATTCTCTACTTCTCCTGCACGGATCTATGCGTAGGGATCTACATGGAGGGCGGCCCTCCTCCTATTCATTGTCGAGGTAGCGGGCCACTGAGCGTGGTCGCCAGACGTAGCCCGCAGCCCACGCCCAGACCTAGAACATCGTGCCTCAGCCGAAAACTACAGCCGAGACCTGGCCAAAATTGAGGGGTCCTGCTTCTCCTTCTCCTGCAGAGTCCTAGAGCTGCGTCGTCGTCCACATGCTAATGCACTGGACTGCGTACTACAGAACGCACCCTCCATGCATCCCCTCCCAGACTGAAGAGTGCCCACCTGGTTTTGAATCGTGCGAGCAGATATGAAGTGGGCCAGCCCGTAACCAGTTTTGCTTGCTCGTTCACGTCCGCCTTAGTCAGCGTATCCGAGTCCGCTGCGCCGCCGCGAGGGGATTCTTTTACAGGGATGAAAACTCCAAATCCACTTCCGCTTTTGTGATGCTTTTTTTGTACTACAGCACATTGACTCCGGTCTAGCAATCACACGCGCTGGCCCCTCACCCGTACCTGTGGTCGCAACTACAAGAGAGACGATGACGAAGTACCAAAACTACTCCAAAAATACACGACAGGACCTCGGTGAACCCATGTCGACAGACAGGGCGTTAGAGCCGCCAAATTATGCACTTGCACGGATTCAATTATTATACCCGAACGAACTACCGGTGCGAGATCGCTAGCCCACTACGTCCTCCACCTGGGGCTGCATCTTCCATGTTTTTTTTTACTGTTTCTGAACACTCCGAAAGTCCAGCCTCTTGCGGATTCGGAGCCGAGAGAACAAGAGGTCATTATTGGCGAGCTCGGTTGTTTTCTCGCCTAATTCTTCCGTCGCTCTTTCGGGATCGTCTGCGCCAAAGTTTGCGGGCACTCCGAAGCACCGGTCCAGCGTGTCCGCGTCCACGGTATCCGGCTCCAGCTTCCAAAACACGGTGCCCGTCGCGTCCATATAGCTGTGTAGTTCGCTCAGGACCACTGGCTGCTTCCCGTCCGGGGATTTCAGTACGCACAGCTTCTCTTCCATGGCATCCCGAAACGCACTGGAGTCCAGGTCGGGCTGCGTAGCAGCATGTTTTTGCCACGTAGACACGCCAAACTGGACGTACAAGTGCTGGGGCTTCTTGCTCGTGCTCGCGCCCCCCTCCACCGTTGCTGCCCCCTGAAAGAAACCCGTCCTAACCAGCTGCGCGATGCCACTCGGAATCGTGGCCAACCGCACCTCGGCTTACATAACAGGACCAGCCAAACGGAATGGACAGAAAGCGAGAATAAAGAGCGGTCCGGACGAAACTGACCACCAAAAAAACATTTCAATTTCTTCCCTGAAGGAGAGAGAAGACGGAAGCGGAACGCACCAAAAATAGTGCCCACGCTATGACAAATCTTCGTCCTTCTCAGACCTAGACGGCGCAGGCCCAACGGTAATCTGGGGCTGGAAGTTTGCATTTGGCCCTGGGATAGCCCCAGCATGTCAGTAGGTCCCAGTGAGTTCGCCCTGGCCGCCCCTACTGCTGATTCATTAGCGGCCCACTTCGCCTGCTGCCGTGCTATCGCGCCGTCGCACGCGGCGAAGAACCCTCGGCTTCTCCTTCTGAAAAGAGTGCTTTTCCGATCTAAAACGGAGGCCAACTACACCAACGCCAACAGCTCATCTTCATTGTTTCTTTTTTATATGACCACTAGATGCTTACTCCGTGCTTGGTGGTCCTTGCGTAGGGTGCATGCGCGTCATCTCCCCTTCCAGGAGGCGTTCCTTCTTGGTCAACTGCGGCGCGAGGTCCATGCGCAAATTCAGTTGGGGCAACACAAACGAGTTTTGCTGCGGGCGTGCCATGATGTAGTTGCGCCAGGCCCTTCTGCCTTCTTTTGCAGCAGCTTTGGTATTGGCTTTCTCCAGCCAGTCTCCTTGTGCGGGAAGCGGTTCGACGGAGTAAAGAAACTTGGTCTGCGACGCGCCGATGTCGAACAAGGTGTCGCTGACACGTAGGACGCCAAGCATCATGAGAGCATCATCAGCTCCGCCCTGCGCCGCCGCAAGCTGTAGCGATATTTTTCGTATTGGCAACCTATTTTTTTATGCAGTTGTGCTCATCTGTTCGTCCGATGTTTTGTGGGAGAAAACGGCCACAGGACAGCAGGATCGGAAGGGCGCACGGTATTCGTTTTCGTATAATCACGGCCTAGAAACGGAGAGCGCGCGCGACTTCAAATAAAGCATTAAGATTTACCAGAACGTGACTCACGGTGAACGGTGACCTCTTTTAGTAGTGAAGAAGGGGGTGACTGCATACGCAGGCAATAGTGCACTATGACCTCTTTTAGTAAAAAATCAAACCGCAAACAGTGACAGAAACAAAGCACAGCGCAATGAATACTTAGCACCTCCTTCAATTGCGCGTCGGAAAGCGTACTCTCCTCTGGCTCTGTCTCCTCGGACTCGGGCGCCTCCGTCTGCTCGGGCGCCTCCGTCTGCTCGGGCGCCTGCGTGGTCTCCTCGGGCGCCGCCTTCGTCTCCTCGGGCTCGTGCGCCTTCGCTTTCCGTTTTTCTAGCAAAGACGCAATCTTTTGCTCATCCGCGTGCAGCCTGCGCGCGATCTTCTGCATCAGGAACGACGAAGCCTCTGCCCCGTCCCCCTCCGTTCTTGCCTCCGTCGCATTAGCAGCCTCCTGGTCCTCTGCCCCTTCACTTTGGTCCACGCTCTCGGGGGCCAGCAATGCGTCCACTTTGCTCTTATACGCGGTGTAGAATTCCTCAATTTTCGCTCGCTTTGCCACGAACTCCCCAGAGTTGCTGACGCACTTCCCATTCCTCCCGCTGTTGTACAAACCGTTCACCGTCAGTTGCACCGGCGGCAAGAGCGCCGCCACGATCGGCCGCGGCAGGTCCTGCTGCTCCTTGGCCGTCAGCTTAGAGGGACAACATCTTTCCGGATGCAGAAGATTTCGACACCAGACGACGCACGTAAACCGGGCGGACAAGACGGAGATGGCTAACTGTAAACACCAAGTAGACAAGTGCGACGATTCACGGCCGCCGCCGCACTCCTTCCTACCCGCTGCTTTAGCTTTGGTGCGCTTGCCGTCTGGCGAACGGATTTACATACAAGACGACAGTGAATTTAAAAGCGCGCTGCTCTCGATGCCTGTGGTAACTGAGCAGCGGCGACATGATCCTGATCGAGCAGTATCGTATAGAGCAAGGCGCACACAGTGCGGATGCCAACCCCAGCGCCAGACAAGATCGAAACCTAGACCAACCAGAAGAACCAGGTGCGAACTACAAAATCAAGAGTCCTCCACCTCGCCTGAACAAGGTGACCAGCGAGGAAGTCTGGACCGGAAAGTGAATTCAGCGCCCCTCCTGCGTAATCGCCTTCCCAATGTAGGTTTGGATTTTATTCACCGCCTCCTCGTATAGCATCTCCGCGTTTTTCTCACTTCCTTTTCCCCCAAGAAAGCTCGCGTGGTCGGGACAGCCACCGATGCTAGTGAGCGTCGTCGCAATTCCCTGCGTGCAGAGGCGGGCCTCCCCTTTCTTTACGGCGGCGAGGTCGGCCTCGTAAAACGAGTCGCTCTGGGAAGAATTTCCCTCGTTCCCCGGCGTGAACTCGTTGCGGCAGGAGCCGAAGAAGATGCGGCACTCGATCGTTTCGGTGCCGATGAGCGGCTGTTGCGTAGTGTCGGACATGTTGGCCTGGCATGCGAGGACGTCGTCCCATGAAAGGCCGATGGGAGACAACTCCTCGGTAGGAGTATCATCATCTTCCTCACCTGCAGAGTTGTCAGCAGAGATGTCATCCGACTCTTCGGCTTCATTCCCCTTCGTCTCATTCTTACTGTCGCTCGTGTCATCGCCGCAGCAAGCAGATGACTTGTCCTGCGACTCGGTCGCCCCGCCCACCTGCAGCACCTGGAGCGACAGCGAAATCATCGCCAGAAGCAACCACGCGGGCCGCACCAGCAGGACGCACGGGTGCGGTTGCGCCTCGCCCTGCAGCTGTACGTGCACCATCGCGGTCATGGGCGTGGTTTATTCGTCCGGCGAGATCGATTGCTTGTGCGATTTGTTAGCCACTGCTGGGTAGACGCATGTTCGGCTCTAGAAATGAAATGCTGGATCACCAAGAACTTCTAACTATGCCTTCTTGTCGCATATCCGCAGTACCGGAATTTTGCTCTATGCGGCTCTCATTAAACACCAATTCATAATTTATTCATGATGATCAATGGAGTTGTGCCCCGCCCAGGTTGCTCGCACACTTCGACACACGAATCTCACACTCCCACGAAATCGAACCTGTACAACGACCCCACGATTTTAGCACACGAAACTCAAGCGAGCGATTGGCCGATGCGTTTCCCTCGCGACGCGTCGTTCCCACGAATTTCTTCCCACGACCCGATCAACAACGAAAAGCGGAGGCGCTTTGTACCAATACATTGGGATATTAACTTTTCAAATAGAATAAATTCGCATAGTTTTTGTAGTCACGCATGATTGACCGATTCCTGTAATGTAATGCAATGGAGTTACCGCCCCTGCCTCATGTATCTATTTTAGGGCGTGTTTTTAGGCAGGGTCCCCCCTTTTCAAAATAAAAGTCGAAAAATGCCGGCAGCTTTCTGCGCGTGTGCTCCGTAGAGCCCCCATTGCAATCAAAGCGAAGCTAACCGAGATTACACGATTCCTCCGCGCAATATGAACTCAATCGGACCGCCACAAAGCCGTAAACGACCTGCTGCAGCTTCAACTTGATGGTTGATCAGCAATTGAAAAAACAAAGCGCACGTTTCTCCTCCTCGTGCTCACATTAGAAGTGTGCTTTTTCTATCACCGGACAGTGGCAATGCTCACTTCCGGCACTTTCCTTCGCTGCAGTAGAGCGAATCCGGGCCGTGGCGGCGGCACATCTTCCTTTTCAGTCCACCCCACGTTTTCAGGTGCTTCGCCGCGTCGCCTTTAGAGGGGTGAAAAGTCCACTTTTGGCGGCATTTCTGGGGTGGGGCTCCTTACGCTTCTGTCGAGATCAAGCACGAAACAAAACACGAGACAACACAGAACACTCTTGGCGCCTCCTGTCTGTCACTTTGCGGCGCTAGCTCCTTCCCTGGCATAGGCGAGCACAAAGACAGCAAATACAAGAGGAGATATCGGACGAAATAAGTACAAGACAATATTACGCCCCATCGCCACCTGTGGCACATCATACGAAAACGAGACCTACCCAACTCCCTACAAGAGTTCCAATCCCAGGGGCGTTTCAAAGAAAATGGGTTTTTCCCCTCCCTAACGCCTGCGTCGGACCACCGCCCGCCCTGCAAAAAGTACTTCTGGACACAGTCCTCGCCTTCCTTCATGATGTCTCCCTGCTGCAGCATCTTGTACTGCAGCTCGTGCCTTTTGTCTGTGCGGCACTTCCCCGTCTCCTTCTTGCCTCCTTCGTTTGTGCACGTCTCGGGCGCGCGCACCACTGCCTCCGCCGCCTCGAAGAACTCCTCCAGACACACTCTGTTCCACTTCGGGTCCTTGACCACTTCCAGAAAATCCTGCTCGTATTAGAAAGACGAGGGGCACGATGAAAAGTCCACAAAAATTTGAATTCCTGTAGTCCGGTCACGCACTCATACTGTTTACCCAGAGACCGCATTCCTTCGTTCAGAAGCAACTCCGGCATGTCGTCCAAGCAAGAGGGATGCCGTCTACGCCGGAGGACCTCGAAACATGCGACGAAATCAGAATCGGCACAACCTTCACCAGTTGTACTAGTCGCTCTACAGTTCAGATGCAGTCACTGTCACACAGACAGAAGAATGGGACCGCATGAAGACAACACGAAAACGGAGGCACAGGCTGCCAAACGCAGTTGAAGCACGCGACCACATTCATACAACCAACAAGACAACACAGGTGCTCGTGACCGAGTCAGTGCATACCACGCAGATACCGACGCGTGACCTCCGAAGGTCCCGCAGAAAAAATTAAGGACTGTATGGACTAAGCATTGCCTTAATCAGACTCCATCCCCTTGGCGCACACCCACGAGTCGTCCTCGCCACAGTGGCTCTGGCGGCAATTCATGGTGCGGTGGCTGTCCCGTTTGCAGAGGTGCTTTTTCAAAGTTCCCCAGTCCCGGACGTCCTCCATGTCGCGGTTCTTCAAAAACTTCGGCAAGTCTTCGTCCGCGTCGAGCTTGTAACGGGGAATGCATTTCTTTCCCGGCTCCGTGATCTCGCCCTCGCGCAGCATCGCATTTGAGGCAAGAGCGTCCCTACATACGCGCTCGTCTCGCAGCGATGAACTGACCACAAATCCCCTTTTACCTACTTTTTTACCTCTTTCTCGTGAATGGTTTCAGATGGAGGCATAGCAAAAACCCTACAGAAGTGCCGATCGATGTGTGGCTACGGCCTTGTGACAGGAGCAGTGGGGTGACATCAAAGCGCTTAACCCCTCTAACAGGATCAGGCGCTTTGATGTTTTACCCTCGACTGTCGATATCGCTTCTGTTCTCGGTCCACCAATGCTACATGCTGCTTCTAAATTGTACGAGTATGAATAGGCAGCTCCCGACTCAATCACGTGCTGCTTCTCGAGCAGTTGCTCCTCCTCACACTTTTTCTTTTCCTCTTTCCCTTTTGCATCCTTACACTTCGCTCTGACGGCGGTCGCGACGGCCTGCTTCTGGTGGGTCAGCAGCTCCTCGATGCACATGCGGTCGTACTTTCCTCCAACATCGCCCGAAACCACCTCCACGAACTTCACGTCCGACTTCGGTCGCACCTTCTCCCGAGGCAGCGGAAGCTTGGCACAGATGTAGCCGCTGCCGCACACCGCCTTCCTACACTTCAGGTTGGGCGGCTTACAGAGCTTGCTGTTCAGAAACATCCGCCACGTCCAGTGCTTCTGGTGTTTTTTTTCTTTGATCCACTTTCGAATCCCATCTTGCGGGACGCAGGAGGCGCCCTCCTCGTCCTGGCGGCCCCATAACTCCATGCGGCTGGTGAATATTCTCTCCATCTCCTTCGCGCTGCCACACATCTTGTCGCCTTTCTTGCAGTGTTTCTTTGACGAGTGTGTCTTGATCATTAGAAGCCGAAAAAAAGCATCCGACAAGGGAAGCAGAAGCCCTTTCGAAAAATAAATCCGTCACCTGAGGCGGAGGCGCATGGAACTCTCACATACTCGGAAAGATGCATTCTTCCGATCGTGTTCTCGCTTGAGCGGCATCGAAACTATTTTGCATCGTTTCCCGCTCTCCTCCAATGAAATTGGGGAAAAGCGGAACACTAGTGGTCTTGTTTCATGGGTGCAGCCTTCGATGTCGGACGAAAACGCGCCCCCGTCCGCTAGCTTACTTTGTTTGAGCTTCAGGCTTTAACGGTGCGTTTAACATCAGATGCATTATTTCGAGCCTTAAGATCGACGCCTCGAGCAGGTCATGCACGCAGTCGAGGCCAACCGAGCCCGGCACCATCGGGAGCCAGGAGTGCTTTCCCCTTTCCGGGCAACCCTGCATCTCGTCGTCTTCCCCGCTTTCTTGAGGCGCTGTACTGCTACACTCTCCTCGATTGCTGTCTTTGTTTTTTGTTCCGGGATTCGGCACGCAGTACAGCGTTTTGTGGCACATTTCCTTCTTCAACGCTCCCCAGGTTTTCGGCAATCCCTTTGTTGACTCCACCTTGTTGTGCCCGAGCCACCTGCCGTTGGTTTTTACGATCTTAGGCTCCAGTATGCAGGAAGTGCCTGCTGTCTGGATTTCTCCCTGTTCCTGCATCAGGCCCCGCAGCCGCTGCAACTCGTCTTTGCGGCACTGTTCCGCCGCGTCCCCCTTTTTCCGACACGCGTTTTCGACCGCGAACACACGCTCGTCGAAGAACTGTTCCAGACACACACGGTTCCACCTCGTGTTCCCGATGATGTCTTCCATGGTGGTTTCCGAAGTGATCCCCTTCGTGCACACCCACGATTAGAGGGCGGATCATCGCATATCTCCACTCCCGCTTGCAGCTGAGCACGTGTGGCAATGAAGCAACACGGGACCCCCGGGGGAGGTCGGGAAGCCCTAGGGGGAGCCGGGAGCATCAGCCTAGACAACTGTCGAAGGTGGAGGGGTGCGCTATGTTCCCAGAGAAGAGTCCCCCAAGGTTCGCGACGGTGCAGCAAAGAGAGGAGGTTATATTTTGACTCGTACACCCACCCCTCGCAGCTGCCCAGCTTGGACCTAGGATTATGCGGCTGGGATTATGCGGGTTTCTAATGCGGATTTCATCACATAGCTGAGTTATAATTTCGCTAATAATGTCGCCTGTTCCAGCAGAGGTCGCCGCATGAGCAAAGTAACAGCCCCACACCTACAGCGGCGGCCTGTCTCCCCAAGTGTGGCAGAAGCCTCTACGCCGCCAGACATCGGCAAGCCCGACGCAGAGAGAGCACAGGAGAAACGCATCCCATATCCCCCTCTCCAAAAGTGTGTGTCTTCGTAATTCATTGAATAGAGTGGGATTATGTCTAGAAATATGCGATGATCCTCACCTTAACGCGAGCAGAATGTTCAGCTTGATCAGCTTGTTCAGCATACAGGTGCTGATCAAACTGAACCAGATGGACGCATATCGCATCAGCACCATCAAAACGCATACAGGTGCCTGTAGTTTATGTGGCGGCTAAAGAACCAGGCCCGCGATATCCACCAGACTCGCCCATCTGTTCCGAGGGGGTCCGCGGGGGGGTGTTGGGGGGGGTCGAAAGTGGAGTATGCGGCCGGGGATGGGGTTCACCTATACCTACCGCTACCTATGCTCTTTTGGCCGAGGGGGGGTCCGAGGGGGGGTCCCAGATGCAGATCACCAAGTAGATTTGGTTCCCAATCGGTATACGCCCTGGAATGATGCTGGATTGGTCGCGCTGATCGATCCAGGCGGAAGAATACTTGGGCGGCCACCCCAAAATTTTTCAAGTCGATCCGAAATAAGTAGACTCCGGTCTCTAAAGGTCCGCGAGCAGAATGTTCAGTTTGATCAGATCTTATCGAGCATTGCGCCGTAGCTGTCGTACTGCTGCACGCGGTCCG
The DNA here is from genome assembly GCA_005223375.1 of Amoebophrya sp. AT5.2. Classification (NCBI taxonomy): domain Eukaryota; class Dinophyceae; order Syndiniales; family Amoebophryaceae; genus Amoebophrya; species Amoebophrya sp. AT5.2. The sequence continues at coordinate 15,286 of RXOD01004726.1, forward strand.
GCATCTGCTTCATCCGGTTCTGAAGCAGCTCCTCGTCCAGCGTCGCCCGGATCCGCTTCGGCACCACCGCGGACCAGGGCGTCTCCTTCATCTTGTCCAGCTCTTTTTCCACGGCACCCAGCGCCGACCATACCTCCTTCAGGTTCTGGATCTCGTCCACCAGTGGCTGGATCTGCTGCTCCAGCGCGCCCGGGGCCCGCCCCAGCACGCAGCCGATCGCGTCCCCCATCTGCCCGCACTCCTCCCGCAGCCGCTCCACCTTCTCTTCGTACTTCCGCACGATGATCAGTGCCTCCGCGCTGCTCTCCACCGTGTGCACCGGCTTCTCCTTCGTCCAGTCGGCGTAGCAGGTGCGCACCTCCGCGGTGATGGTCTTCTCCTGCCGCTCGATGCCCGCCTTCAGCGAGGGCATCTCGCGCTCCATCACCGCTGCTTTCCTTTCCAGCACGGCGCTCAGGCTGTCCCAGTCGGACTGCTGCTGCTCCTGCGTGGGAAAGTCGTCGGGGAAGGAGTAGCCCTTGTTCCGCACCAGGGTCTTCGTGCAGTCCAGGATCTGCGCGACCTGGGCCTGCATCTCGTCACGCCGCTGCTTCAGGTGCTGAACCGTCGTGATCGACTTCATGGTCGACGGCTTCCCCGGCTCGAAGCTCGCCTTCTCGAGCGTGTGCCGCGTCTCGCGCAGCTCGCCCACGAGCTGGCTCGCCATCGTGTACACCCGCTCCCCGAACTCGTGCAGGATGTCGCGCCGCCAGAGGTCATACTTCGACAAAATCTTCGTGCTCACCTTGCTGTGGTCGACCGTCATCGGGCCGAAGCTCTTTTCCGCCTCCTGCGTCTCCAGCTGCAGCCGCGAGCTCTTAATCTCAGCCAGCAGCTGCTGCCACTTGCTCAGGTCGTCCCCCAGCTTCTCGAAGACCGAGTCCGCCGAGATGTCCCACAGCGCCTGGTACTGCAGCCATGCGTTCGCGTAGCCCCCCATCTGTGCCAGCACCGCTTCGATCGCGTCGTACGCATCCAAAAAACCTCTTTCCGGCACTTCCGCCAAGAGAAAGTTGTAGTTCCGCGTCTTCGCGGACGCTTCTCGCAGCTTGGTCGCGATCAGGCTCGTCTTCGCGTTTTCCACCGCGGCCACGGAGTCGAGCCGCTGCGCGGCAAGCTGCGGCAGACTGCAGATGATGCCCAACGTGCTGTGGAAGTGCTGCACCCAAAACTGCCGCGCGGACTCTTTTGGTGGCGAGAGCGCGAGCAGTTGCTGGCTCATGCGCAGCTCGTGCACGGTGGCGGTCTCGATCAGCGAGGTTCCCGCATTCGGCCACCGCTGGAACTGGCGCGTCCACGTGTCGATCAACTGCAGCAGGACTTTTTTTAGCTTCGAGGTAATCTTGCTGTGCAAATGCTCCTGCGCCCAGTACTCCAGGTTGGAGTAGTTCTTCAGGTTCATGTCATCGAGCAGGGCCTGCATCTGAGCGAGAATGGACTTGAAATAACCGCGCGGCGAAGACAAATCCAGCGCCGCCACGCCCGAGGGCCCGTCGGGCTGCGCACTCTGAGTAGAGGTGCCAGCAATCTTGCCGGGAGAGACGGGACCTAGGCAGGACGAAGTAGGAAATTGGTCGACGAGGAAATCAAACTAAGTAACTGTACAGTACGACAATAAAGACAATCATGGTCATGATGTTGATGGTGGATGATGAAACAGAAACTTTACTAGAACTAGACCACAGCTTAAAGTTAAAGCATAAGTTGGGGCTGCAACATCAACTAGAAGCATCATTCATGTGATAGTACCCGGTTCCACCGCCGCGGCCCCGCGGCCTCCTGCTTCTTCTGTGACGTCGTAGTCGTCTAGTTTCGCGATGAGTTTTTCCATTTCCGCCGCGCACGAGCTGACTTCGCTCACTCGTTCCTGGAACCTGTTCACTTCTTCGCATAGTTTCCTCGCGTAGCCCTCCACCTTGTCGTTGATCCAGCGCAGCCCCATTCCCTGCTGGATCAGTCCCTGCACATCCGCGTGGTGCTGCGCCATCAACAACTCCACCGTGGGCGTGAACTCCCGCTGGGTGACCTGCATGTAGGTTCGGCACGCCTCCTCCAGCCCGTTGCTCACGGGGTAGGACAAACGCGCCTCGTCCGCCATCACCTTCAGGCTGTAGGGCACGCGGAACTGCATCGCCTGCAGGTTTCGCACCTCCTTAAACAGCGTGGTGATCGTGGTGTCCGTGTTCACTGTTAGTTCGTAGTTCTTGGCCTGCACCGTGATCGCGAACAGCCGCTCCTTGGCCATGTCAAACGGGCGGTGCTCCTTCACGTCCCGCATCCACTGCTCGAACAGCTGCACCGCCGAGCACTTCTGCAGGAAGGCGTCCACCGTTTGCTTTATCTTGCCCCCGTCCACGTGCTGCTCCCAGCCCCGGCCCAGCACGTCCTCCACCCGCTTCAAACAAAGGTGCAGCTTGCGCTCGATCTGCCGCGCCCACAGCACCGCGCCCGTCAGCGGCGGGATGTCGCGCTGCAGCGTCACGCGCGCAGACTTGGACTGCTCGAACTTCTCCTTGAACTTCAGCTGCAGCTTCCCCACCTCCATCCGCACGTTCTCCAGCAGAGTCGACTGGTACTCCTGGATCGCTCCCCTTATTCGGCTCCGAAAGAACAAAGCGTTGAACTTCTGGAAGGAGGCGAACATGTCGTCCGCCGACCGGGCGGCGCCCAGCTGGTCGCGCAGCTTCGTGATGATCACCGTTTCCAGCTTGTCGATCTTCTCGTTGTACTTCTTGCGCGCCGCCTCCCACCGCGCCGTTCCCGCGGCACTCGTGTCCAGGACGTCAACGACGGACGTTGTCGTAGGTACAAGCGCGGCGTCTCCAGATGGAGCAGTTGCAGCGCCCCCACCAGCTGGCGGCACTCTACTGCTAATCGCCCCAGCACCAGAAGTAGAGCCGACAAAGACCGCGAACGCGTCGCTCAACTCGGTGCGCGCCTCCGCCTTGGGGAAGATTTTCGCGAGCACGTCCTCCATCTTCTTGTGCTGGCGACGGAAGAGGCGCACGTCGTCCACGCGATCTTGCAACGCCTGGTGCTCACACACGATCTTGTGCGGCGGGCGCTCGCTCGTTCCCCTGCGCTTCACTTGGTCGCGCACCATTTCCTTGAAGGCGCGCACCTCCTCGTCCCAGACGCGGAAGAGCTTCTCGGACTCGCGCGTGCCCTCCTCGAACGCGGCGTACTCAAGAGCCATCCAGCGCTGCGTGGACAGAATCTTCAGGATCTGCGCCTTCAGGTCGCGCGAGATCGCCTCTGCCAGCTGGAAGGCGCGCGCGAGCGGGTAGGCGGTGGCCGCCTTCAGCTTCTTCATGTGCGCGAAAATAAGGCGCACCGCGTTCTGCAGGTGGGCGAACGTGGTCGCAGCTAATAAATCCTGGATGGGAAACTCGCGCAGCAACAACAAATAGTTCGCGACGCTGTCGATGGCCTGCTTCAGCCCCGTGTCGGCCTCGAAGGAGACGGAGGTGAGGAAGCGCTTGCCGAGCA
>RXOD01004727.1:0-18809 GCA_005223375.1 Amoebophrya sp. AT5.2
TGGGTATGGCTATGGGTATGGCTGTGCGCGTTCGACACGGAATGCCATCGCACCAGTGTGCTTGCTGTTTTGTTTGTGCGCCATGATCCAGGGCGTTCGCCCGGAAATGGTCCAGCCAGCAAGGGAGAACTCGGGCCCCCCCCCTATCTCGACATCCCAACAGGTATGGTGGTGAAGGCGGCGGATGGCAGCGTGGTTCCTGGCGGCTACCGCGAAACGCCGCTGCGGCTCGGTGAGAAGTCGGACCCCTGGTTCGTACCCATCGTGCACTACACGTCCGCCGGGGAGAAGCAGGACATCCTGGTGAAGTGGGGGTGCACGAAGCCGCCACAGGGAAACGTCAACTTCGTCGAGGTACTCCCGGGCTCTATCGAGTAGTAGCCTACTTCTGCTTCTAGCGTTACACACTGACTCCCACTCCTCGACCGCTCGCTCGCGAAACAGGTTCTTTCCCGCGAGCCGAAGGTGGACTACACGGTGGTGATTGAGGCGGTCTCGCACCTGATGCAGGAGGGCGACGAGGTCACGCCGGTGATCGAGTTCCTGCGCCCTGTCAGCCAAGACTCGTGCCAGATGCGTAGCCTGCCCTGGGGAGATGGAGGCGCGACGGGGACGCACCTGTGCCGGGGACCGGAGTGCGACGAAAACGCCATGGACGTGGATGGCGGCGGGCAATCTAAGATTGGGCGCGCACTTGCTGGTGTCCATCTCGACTCCCGGCCATATTTCGGGCCCGCTCATATTTAGGGCCCGCCGCTGCAGTGCCGCTGGGGGCACCATCGCGCTGGTGCTGTTGCCGTGGCTGCTTCGCTAGGGAGGAGATGTTATTAAGACTACCGAAAGGTGGCGCCCGTATTGGGGCCCCAAGGGTGGCGGCGTGCCCCGAGGATGCTGATCGCTCTCTGGTTCCATCCTCCCGCCCACACACATATAAATGCTGTAGAGTGACCCGTGCTGCCGCTGGGCGGCCCGGGGGTGGTCGGAAACCAAACAGCTGCGCTTGGTTCGTGCGCGATGACCTCCGGGCCGCCCGATCGTAAGGCATCAGGGCCAGCCTTTTCCACGTCCCCGCCCGGCCCCTGTAAATTAGCTGAAGTCGAACCGCGTAGCACGCGCGCAGCACGGCTTCTTGCTGTCAAATTTGGTTCCGCGCGCATTGTGCTGCCCGAAATCTCCTGCTGTGTTGGTTATCGTGTGCGTCGCGTGGTCCTCGTGGTGGATATAGCCCGTGTGAAATCGCAAGTGCGCGCCTCCGTTCTGTAAAGATGCACGCGAAGGCGGGCTCGACATGGGTGCGGATCTATGCAAAGGGCCGGACTGCTCGGAGAACCGGAAAGGGGGCCAGACGATCATGATTTAGGCGGACAAATGAAGCAGATCAGCACACCCGGACTCCCACATTTAATTCTGCACCCACATGTAATTCTGCAGCACACGAATGCTAGTCGTGGACAAACTATCGTCCCGCAACTCTGAGCCTCATTATAAGTTCAAAAACTAATGACACAAGTACAAGAAGCATCTCACGTTGTGGCGCCCACCGGCTTAACGATGGCATCTCAAGTGATGCAGGCCAAACAAATCTAATGACGTCAGCTCGAGAGGTGCAAGCGCCTGGAGCCTGATGGACTTCTAAAAGCATCTATCTGGCTACTGCTCGGAGCCCACACCTAACGACCGAAAGTAGACGTACACGGGCACCAGTCCCTTGTGGCAGGTGGCCGCACCACGGAGCGGAGACTTTTCTCGGTGAGAAATAAGGAACGAAAGACCACCGCACAAAAACAAAGTATTCAGATGGGCGCCGCAATTCCCTCTGCCGAGGAATTCAGCCTCAGCCGCCGTCTGTGGGCCGCCCGATGAGAGGCAAAAACTTGCTGTTTTTGTGTCCGTTTCTTTTCCGCTCTTGATGCAACGGCGTTGGAGTCGAGTGCTTGTTGGCTTTCGGTCTGAACGCCAAAACACCGGGGGCCAGGCAACCTAAATAAAAGAGTGAAGCGCCATTTTCCCGTAGGTACAACTACTATAGCGGTACAGAAGTGAGTCGAGCAAGTGACACTGAGAGCGAGCGCTAGAACTATCGAACACAAAGCAAAATGGCATTTCTGTGGAACGCTCTGGGGCAGCAGCAGCAGCAGCAGCAGCAGCCTCTCAGCGCTGAGCCCGCCGGTCACCGGCGTATGTCCGGTCCTCGCCTCTCCGTCGACGGGGACAAGATGCTGAACGCCTTCCGCGACCATGTCTCCAAGCACTCGACGCTTCCCCGCGTGGAGAAGCCGGGGGAGGTACTACATTTAATTCAAACACACCCATGATCAATATCCCTTCCTTCCTTGTGCGAGACTGGAACTCATAACATGAAAATGAAACTACAAGAACGCAGAGCCTGCTCGCGTCCAAGTAAGTTGTGGAGTTCCTGAGAAAAAATGCTTATCCATCTTCACGCCTGACACATACAGGGCTCCTCCTCTACAGGCAGCTCGTTGCCGTCTACTGCGGCCAGCGCGAATGCCTCTACGACGGAAGCCGGCATCCACCTCCGCAAGCAGTTCGCGCAGCCGGCGCCATTTACGAAAAACCCTTTCAGCCATGCGAACCAGCCACCTGCCCGATAGTTCTGTAGCCGAAGATAGCAGACGGCATATTAAACACGGCAGGAGTGCGCAGCCGACTGGGAGGGCAGCAAAGGCCCCTTCAGCATACTTTCAGACGGAGACGAGGAGGAGGCGCGCGCTGCTCCCCTTTGCCCGCGCACCCTCCTGCACCTATTTAAGTTTGCACCGGCCCCACTGTTTTTTATCGTTTTTTGGCCCCAAAACATTGCGTCTTGTATGTTTAGGGCGTAATCGTATGGCTGAACGGGGCACACCGCTCCGGCAGAAGGAGCAGGCACTGAAGGTGAATCTGAAGGCCTCCGCCCAGCAGGTTGACCGCAGCTTCCTCGCCGGTAACCGCGAGTTCGGGTTCCTCGCGAAAAAAACCGGGCTCAACCACGGCCTGCACCCGCTGTACGAAGGGCCCGAGAACAAACGCTATGGAGGGAGGGAATTCTCAAAACAATCTGAACTAACACCAGATGAGAGAGCCGGCTACATCCGTGGCAGCTATTGTAGTTTGCAGTAGCAGTTGGGCTATGGACGCCGATGGCTGACGTAGAGGCCGCCATCTTCTCGCGGCGGCTTTACTTGTCGTCTTCTGTTGTCGCCTCGTAGCTGCCGTTGGAAAAGGCGCCAGGGACAGAGGGCGTGGCAGGATTTTGTGCGGGGGCTAGGCAAAGATTCCGCTGGACAGCGTAGGCGGCCGGGTTTGCCTTCTCTTCCTGGTAAAGCAGAAGCCACTAGTAGTAGACTTGGATCTGGCCTCCGATTTGGAAGTTGACACCTTAACGATCGGCGCGAATCCGTGCACACCTTGTACGAGGGCACCGTGATCGCCGAAATCCAGAAATCCGTCAAAAAGCCGGAGAACGTGTCTCGGAACCTCTGGCTCGCGAACAACTTCGTCAAGATGTTCAAGGAGGTATAGCCATTACCTTAAAAACTAGATCCTACCACCTTGGGGGCCGACATGGATGCCGGAAGAATTGAGGGAACATCCGGAGAAAAGCCCGGCGGCCCAGTTTTGGAAACCTCGGAGAACACGCAACAGACACAACAAAACGGTAGGAAACGGGGGCGGAGCCGTTTCGGATGTGCTTGATTTTGTTCCCAACCGGTGGCGCCACTGGTCTCCCACAAAATGCAGGACCGCAGAGACGGCAACTCCCATCAAAAGGGCCGCCGGCCGGTGGCCTGCCGCTTCCGTCCTGTTCTATGATCGAAACCGGCACAAAGAAAAGCGAAGGGGCGAACGAAGGGGAAAGGGCCCAGCTCTCCATCGGTCGGCCCCCAGACTCCTCCTTCGTCTTTCGGCTGCTTCGTGGAGTTTCGTTGCGCATTCTTCTACACCAAAAGAGCCGTTTTTTATCTATCGATCAAAACCCATGACAGGTCAGCATGGTGTCCACATTTCTCACGGCGGGCTGCTGCACGGAGCAATCGTGTCCGGTGATGCGAGCGGGAACGCACAACTACCTCTGGCAGGATCATCACCTTACAACGATGAAGCTAGCTACCAGAGGTTCTGCCGCTAACACTTTACCACGCGGCCTCTATGAATATTAGTAGCGCATCTCTATGCACTTAGCGCCCCCCTGCTTTTGATATCAAGTTCGCAGACAGCGTCTCTCGCCGCACTTCCGTTAGACTAAGCCAGACCTAGACTGCCGATGACCCTCTCCGCGAAAACTGATCAGCATTGGCCAGTCAATGTGCGCGGAGAGGGGGCGCAGTCGTGATAACAGTTGCAAAACATTTCCGGGCCAATTCCGTCTTTAGGGAAAGAATGTGAGGCCGGACCGCCTCCGACTCCTGGACAGCAAAAAGTAGAGGATCAGACAGAGGACCACCATCTGGCCACCCATCACTAGCACGGAATAGTGCAAATAGCGGCTGCCGACCACTGGTTCAGCCACCTCCTCTGGTAGCGGGGCCTCTTCCATACGAACGGACGGGACGGTCACCGCCGGCGTGCAGCTATCCGCGCCGAAGTACATTAAGGGCGTGCTGGACACCGCCCAGCGCTTCCTCAACGACCCGCGCGTTTTCCCCACCCAGTCGGGCGCCCCGTTCCCCGAGTGTTTCGCAGAGCTGGTAAGAGTTTGCATCCCGTAGCGATTCTGGACTTGCTTTTCGTGGACGGCGCGTGCTCCGCTTCGTTTACTTTCAGGTCAAGTTAGTATGGCGACAGCCGTGGGGCACAGGAACCGAGACAGAGAAATCCGACGCCAGCCTCGCCTTGAATCTGGGGCGGCGTCCGAGTCAACCGCAAACAGCCGCCGCGCGCCGCAGGGAATCGCCTTGGGCCCTGCGGTGGCCGCCTAGCGGGTTGCAGCGTCGGTTAGGAAAGATTCTAGCACCCTGGTGGGGGTTCGATCTGGGCCAGGCCACCAGAAAAGAACGCAGGCGTACCGCATTAGTTGCTTAGCTCCGCCGACCTGAGAAGGGGCACGTCCAGCGGTCATGGGCGAGGTGAGCAAAGGAGCTTCTAATCGGGGCCAGGGAAAAATTGCGCGCCGCATTAGTTCCGTAGCTTTGCCGATCCAACACGAAGTCTATTTACCGCGAACCGTGCCCAAACGGAGGGGGGATGAGCCATCGGTAAGCGGCCTCGAGGCGGGGACAGCTGGTCGGCAACTTCGCAGGAAGTCTCGATTTTTGGCTAACCGTACTCAAGTGCAATGGAGGGATACGCCATCGAATTCGATCACAGGTTGGTCCCGTCATGCGCCGCTTTTTCCGATGCTACTGTCACTTCTACCGGCACCACCTGCACCAGATGGAGGAACTGAGCATCGAGAAGCGCGTCCGCTTCTGTGCAGCGTTCTGCAGCCTCTTCTGCCTCGAGCACGACATCTGCACGGCCGTGGAGTACGATTAGCGCGGGAGCCTCTCGCCTCGTCTTGCCGCGGCTCTCAATTTGTCTGAGAGAAGCAAAAACCGCTGTCGCTTCGCATCAGCCCGCTGAATCAGTCGCAGAGGCAAAATTCTTCTAGGTGCGTCGGCGTCTCGAACTCCTTCCTGATCCTGTCTAGTACTTAAGTACGTTTAGGGCCCGCAGAAACATGAATCGAGGGCCCAGTAAGGGGCTAGCGCGTAGGTTTGTTTGAAATTTGTTTGATAAGTAACTGTTTTGCGGGCAAGACGCGGGACCCCGCGAACGGGAGACCATCCAGCCCCTGATCGACACCTGGGTCAAAGAAGCGGAGCAGGAGGCGGGGAAAGTGGACAGCAAGGCAACGTCGTCGACGTCGTCGTAAGGCTGGCTGCCCTGGCGGTGGATTCAAATATTGTGGCGATGGAGACGCACTCTCGGAGCCGGGCTCGCCGCCTATAGTGGAGAGGCTATTCTGACGAAACAGAAACACCAGTGAGAATAACAGCCAGCCATAACGCCACAGCGTTTCTGCAACAAGCAAGCAACAAGCAAGCAACCAGCTTCAAGCAACGTACAGAACCTATCTCAAGTAAAGCCGAAGCATTCAGGCCGTAGAGTAACAGTTAAACGACAGTAGACAAACGCATTTGGTGCGCAGTGTTGTATAGTACGCTAAAGCTAGCACGAGTATTTACCGAGCACGAAGGCGCCCAGCGCAACAATGTACACAGGGCCGGATCGTGCTGCCACATAGATATGCACGGCTAAATCTAAATGACGATCAATGCTGGGCACTGCTTCCGAATGCACGCGAGCGCAAGGGCAAGGCCATGCGCTATTTATTAGTGGCGAAGAGTAAGTAGAAGTGTAAAATTGAACGGCGACGACCGCTGACTGTTTGCACAGCTTCTCGTGCGGACTGTGTACAGACTTTTTCTTCGCATGAAGAACACCCCATCGGCTGTGTCACCGTGAAAGCGCACAACCCCCCGCGTTCGTGGCTGTTCCTGAGACGAATGCTGCGCTGGCACTGTTCGTTTCTGCTTCCAAAACTTTTCGAGAAAGATGTTGGCCCGATGTATATGCAACGAGACGTCATGTCCGAAGCAGCTTCCCGGCCGGGCGACCACGTCTACTCAAAAACTGTGAAATCCAGCAAAGCCATGTGGTCCCACATAGCGAGACGCCGTCGCCCTGCTCATTAAAAGGCAGAAATAGGTTCCAACATGTCGCGCTCCGGCTGGAGGTCTCGCGGACCTCTGGCAAGGACAAAAAAATCCGCGTTTTCGCGCACGCGACCCACCTTCAGCTCGGGATCCGTGGCGCAGCGTCTTCGGCGCGGGCTTTGCGGTTTGCTTGTCCTCGACGTCACCGGCCCACGCTGTTTACTAACCACCGCCGCACCGCTGTCGAGGACCGAAGGAAAAGAACTCCCCGCCAGAGACCAACCGCCCAGGCGCCGCATTCCGCTCGACGCCCTCGAGTGGCGCTTCTGTGTGGAGGGGGACGACGAATACTGCCCGGCCGTAGACTTTCTGCACGAGACGCAGGCGGCCCCGCACTCTTGGACAGCGATCCGGCTCCCGCACGACTTCCTAGCAAGCGTAGCGCCGGTGTCCACCGGCGACGTCGCGCACGGCTTCCGCCCCTTCAAACGAGCCTGGTACAAAGTACGAGTGCCGGTAATAGGAGCACCCCCGGCCGAGGGTCTGCAGCTGAGCTTTGACGGCGTGGCGTGGCGGAGTGTGGTGTGGGTCGACGGGGTACGTGCGGCTGAACACTGGTCCGCGTACACTCCCTTCACGGTGGACATTCCGCCACAAAGTTGGGCTAGCAGCGAGAGTGCTGCGGCAGGAACGCGTGTCGAAAGCCCCTCTGAAACCAACGCTGAAACCCGCGTCCAACGCTGGCTAAACGTGACGGTCGCCGTCGACAGCACGCCCAGCTTCGAGCACAAGCCGAATCCAGCCGATGGAAGCTGGTGGTACGACGGCGGCGGCATCTACCGGAACGTGTTTTTACAGGTTTTTGCGGACAGATGCCGCATTGCGGAATACGGCGTTTACCTGCCGGCACTGGTGGAGGGAAAAATTTCGAGAAACGGAAACAAGGAGGTAGTGGCCGAGGCCGGCCGCGTATTTGCTGAGGTAGAACTGACGAAAGACTGCGCAGGCCGGGCGGCCGTCGGGGAGACGGAGCTGGCGGTGCGTATCCAACTTCGCGGGCCGCTTTTCGGGGCAGGTAGAGATGCCGTTGCCATAGAAAAACAAATTCTAGAAGACCCTCGCAGGACCACGCAGGAAGGCACGGAACAGGGTTTGCGACGTGCGGACGGCGACGCCAGCTCTTCGCTGCCGGACGGCGATCCTAAACCGGCCGGCACCGTCGTCGAGGAGGCAACGCAAACTCTGCGCATTTCGGAATCCTTCGATCCCGAACAACCGAAAGTCCGGCTGCAGCTGTCTGTGCGCAACCCCTCGCTCTGGGACGGCGCGCGGAGTCCCGCCTTGTATCGGGCGGAAGTGTCTTTGCTTTCGGTGAACACATCACACGCGGCCGAACAGCTACTACAAGAACCAGCAGCGGGAAACGGAAACCCCCCCGAAACTACTGCCCCCGGTCGTCTCCTGTTGGATTCCGTGACCGAGCAGTTCGGGTTCCGGCGATTCCACTGGGACGCAGACCTCGGGTTCTTTCTGAACGACCGCCCGTTCAAGATCCAGGGTTTCGCCAACCACCAGGACTTCGCCGGCGTCGGGGTCGCGGTGCCCGATTCCCTGCAGGACTACCGGGTGGCGGGGGTGATGCAGGGGCAGCTCTCCGCGAACGCGTGGCGGACCGCGCACAACCCGGCGACGCCCGCGCTGCTCGACGCCTGCGACCGGTGGGGCATGCTGGTGTGGGCGGAAAACCATCGGAACAAGATCGCGCCGGCCTCGTACTTGCAGGACCTGCAGACCATGATCCGACGCGACCGAAACCGTGCGAGCATCTTCGTGTGGTCGGTCTGCAACGAGCGGCTCTGCTGCCCCGGGCAGACGACAGCGACCACCAACTGTAACTTTGGCGACGACGCCGTCGTCGACACGGCATATGTTGGGGCCAGCTATGTTGTCGAATGGAGCTAATTTTAAGATCGGGCGAGACGATACGAAAACGGGGGGCCCGGGCTCTCACTTGGGCAGCCCGGCGCGACAAAGATGAGGCGTGGGAGTGAGGGAAGGCGGTCTCGGGGTATCGCATGCCGCGCAGCCTCACGGGCTGCGGATTCTCAGACACGGGCGCCCCAATGGTGGCCCAAAGTTTTCCCGCTAGTTCTGAGCGGGCGCCGCGGCCCCCCGCGCACCCCGTCGGCCTTCCCAAATTCGTAGGCTTTTGCATTTCGCTCCGTGGCACTCCGTCCCTAGGTCCGTAGGCTTCCAGCACCTGGTGGTGGCCCGAGGGTGGCGCATGGGCGCCGCCAGTCGCGGATCCCGGGTTGGAGTTTCGAGGGCTGGCTGCCCGGATTAGAATCCAACGCATTCGCGTCGGGCTTTGGGGGTTTGTGCGATGGATGGAGCCAGCGAAGCGGGATGTGGCGCTCGCCGTCCCGTCCCGTCGAAGCCTCAGGCGCGGCGGAATCGGACGGCCGGTGCGGTGGGATGGGATCCAACCGCAGAGGCAGCGAAAAGCGCTGCGCGGCGACTTCGATTTTTTAATGGCTCTGCCTTCGTCATGGCTGTGCCCCTGCTATTCACAAAAAAACATAATTGCGGAAATCCGTGCCCTCGATCCGTTGGAGAAGGGCCAGCGACCCATTTCTGCGGCCTGCAATAGCGACAGCCTGGAAAATGCGAAGCCTTTCCTCAGCCTCCTGGACGTGATCGGCATCAACTACCACGTGCACACCTACGACACAGTGAGGGCCATTTTCCCCGGCAAACCCATGATCGTGTCCGAGGCCAGCTCCGACTACAGCACGCGTGGCGAGTACAAAACAAGTGCGCAAAAAAAGTACGTCAGCAGCTTCGACACCGAATTTCCTCCATGGGGTAGCACTGCCGAGGACAGTTGGTGCACCGTCTCGGAGCGGCCGTTTGTCGCTGGGCAATTCTACTGGACCGGGTTTGACTACCGCGGCGAGCCCACGCCGTTCTGGGAGTGGCCGAGTGTGAACTCGCACTTCGGCAACGTCGACCTGGCCGGCTTCGCCAAGGATAATGCGTGGTACCACAAGGCGGTCTTCGCGGATGCGGAGCAGGAGCAGGTATTGCATCTCGTCGCGCCGGACTGGTGGAAGTGGGAACGCGATTCCTCTCCGGCCCGAATGAAGAACAACCCCCAACCAGAAGGCAGCCCACGGATTCTGCCAGTGTGGGTGTACACGAACCTCGCAGCACCCGTGCAGCTGATGGGAACAGAGGCGGGAGGCCACGGAAGCGAGCGCGTTTTGGGCAAGCGCAAAATTTTGACGGAGAGGTGTCGGCACCTTGAATGGTCACTCGATATCGACACCCTCGGCAACATAACCGCACTAAAAGCAGTCACGATCATGGACGGCGCGATGGGGGAGGGACCGGTCCACCAACAAGACGGAGAAAAGCGGGACACATCCAGCAGTCCGTCCAAGCCGAAAGCGCGCGTGGGGATTGATACCGTACGCAAGCCGGGACCGGCCGCGAAGCTTCATCTGGTCGTCGACTGGCCGGATGACGGAAGGAAGGAGCGGCAGCAAACAACCCCGCCGGAAGGTGCGGACGCATTTGCAGAGGAAATCAGAGGAGCAGACATCCGAATCCGAACTGCGGCCACGGCGAAGCGGGAGCAGACCTTCCTCGTCCGCGTCGAAGTCCATGACGCGGCCGGCGTGCTCGTGCGCGACGCTCGCGTGCTCGTTGAGTTTTCTGCGAGGACGCCGCACGCCATCCTCGGAACCGGCAACGGGGACCCCACCTGTACGGAGCGCGAGACGCCCTACAACGCGACGCACGCGCGCCGAACAACTTTTCACGGGCTGGCGCGTGTCGTTGTGCGGGTCGCGAAAACGGGTTCGGAGGGTCGTCGCAGTGGCTTACACGGTAGTCTAGGCTACTGGAGCAATACTAGCGGGGGCATATTTTCAGCGGGGCGCGAAGACGTAGTTTTGTCGGCACGAGTAATCACGCATGACAGCGGGGATTTGAATTTGATGCCGAGGACCGAAGAAATACTCTGGTGAAATTTCAGCTGAAGCTCGACGAGCAGTTTTGGATGTGTTTTTGTGGCTCAGATGCAATGGAGCCGAGAAAATATTGGAAGGGAAACCAGAACCCAAGTACACGACTACACAATCCTGCTCCTACACAACCTTGCTACACCCGCTAAAGTTTTGACCCCGCCCCCAATGTGCTCGCAGAGGGTGGCTACCTGCATTGGCGGGCGCCTTCTCTCTGGGTCGACAGTCGGCATTCAGTAAATGCGTTCGCAGCGAATCGTATCTTCACGCATTAGCGGACGCCTTCCCCGGCGGTCTCCCGTGAACCTTCAAAAAGTGTATATCCCAGAACCAGTTTTTTCACGCATTCGCGGCCGCCTTTTCTGAACATGAGCATCGCACACGTAGCCGCAGGCCGTGCATGTGCTCGCAAATAACAACCCGCTATTTCCGGACCCAGCATGGACGCCGAAAACAGGTCCCGTGGCTGCTTCTTTGTCCGTGACAAATTGCACGAGGTAGATAGGTTGTCTAAGCATACTAGCCCCGAAGGCTTGTGCGCTCCCGCCGTTCACTGCAAACCGATGTGAAAGAACGAGAACCGCAGCAGAAAATATATGAGTCCGCCGAGAATAACCAAGCAGCCCCAGGTTCCATTTTGCCGCTTCTTTCATTCAAATGCTCTGGCCGAAAATGATAGATCTTGTGCCAGCACGTCAGACGCATGCAAGCTTGTGTCTCCTTCTGTCGCACGGAAGGCGTTGCTTGACGCCAGACGAAACGCACAGAGCAAAGTGAGCCTACCTTTAGGCTCAGCCGGCTTTCGTAGTGATTTGCGCCGCGCACCCGCATTGAAGCTCGCGTGCCGAGTGTGATCAGTAAAGCTAGATTATCCCACTTGTAAGATGGAAAAGGATGGGCAGATCCAGTCCGTGCTCGAATGCGGCCGGCTGCAGTCCTACGCATGTGCGGCTGACTCTGCAATTTCGCTAGTCGACGTGCGTGCCCTGTGCTACCTAGAGGAGTTTCTGCAGGAAATAAGCGCGCACCAGAAGCACCCCAACCAGGTGATCGTCCCCCTGAGAACGCTTCCGAACGGCAACTGCCTGGTGAACGCAGTCTCCCTTGCCGTCTCCGGCAATGAAGCAAGCAGCGACGCCTTGCGCGAGGAGATGGCCAAGGTACTTTTGAATCTGATTGTTGCTCCTTGCTCTTCATCTAGTACCACACGCACGACGTTGGCTTTTTGTTCGAGTAGTCTATTTCTTTATCTCAACCTCACATTGGGCAGCTGCTGACGGGAATTAATGAATGCATCCGCACCACCTCGCACAGGAGCTCGACGCCTATCGCGGCTGGTACATGGAGAAGTTAACGGCGGCCCACGGCGGCGAGTCCCTGGCCCAGTCTGAGTATGATGAAGCTCTTGCGCGTGCCCGCGCACCCGGAGCGTTCCTCAGCAACATTCACATCATCGCCCTAGCCAGTGTTCTGGAGCGACCAATCATCCTCGTCGCCTCGCGGCAGAACATGCGAGATTTCGGCGTCGGCTACCACGGGATGGCTGGGGCGTTTTTGCCGCTGCGCTTCTTGACAGAAGCTTCTGACGCCGCGAAAACAACTACTACCGCAACTAATAGTCCAGCCCCTGCTACCAGCGACTCCGCGGTGAAAAGTATGCTTAGCCAAAAGCGACCCGTCGTTCTCGCGTGGGGCAGTGAGGCGAGGGACCACTTTGTTCCCCTAACCCAGCTGATCTTCACCACTGGAACTACAGCCGCAGAGCAAACCCTTGGAAACAGCACTCTCAACACAACTCCGGCCGTTGGCTTTCCGGTACCAGCACCAACTGCCGCGGTCTCGCTCGCAGCAGGACAGCTACCCGACCCCTTCTTCCCACCTCACATACCGGCCCTTTGGATCGACACGCTTTGCCGCTCTCTCGCCGAACACTACTGCGGCTGCTGGGATCTACCCTGGACTCGTGCAGCTACACCGCCCCCTGCTGATTCTATAGCGCGAACCGCACCGGAAAGCAGCGACCACGGACAGCACCACAACCACACAACACCAGCCTCAGCACCTACCTCTCTCCGGCTGCTGTCACCTTTCGCGCGCCCTCGCGAACTGAACACGGCGGTGGACGTGTTACTCCTGTTGAAGCATTCCCACGCGGGTTGCGGTGAGGAGTATGTCGCTGTGCTGGAGACGATGTCGAAGATGGTGCGGAATTTGGTTCAGTTCCCAGACGATAGAAAGTACAGAAAAATCAATCCCAACAACGCGGCGTTTTGGAAGAAGTGCGGACGGTTCGTAGGGGGTCTAGAATTGTTTCTCGCGCTCGGGTTTGAGTACGAGAAGCCGGGCGAGGGGGCAGCGGCGGTGGATGGGGGTGACGGGCAAGGGGACGGCGGGAACGCGCTACTCCCTCATCTGGTGTTGCTCGGAGAGTCGGGAGAATTAAATCGAAGGGTGGCTGGAACAATCGGAAGCATGCTCGCACAGTTTGGCAAAGACGTGCTGCGCTAGCTGGGAGTCAGGGGGGGCCTCCAGATCCGGCCAGGCCGCGGAGGTCGTTTTGTGTTCGTGGTGGTCAGGGTGGAAGCGGTGGAGCGCACTTTCTGATTTTGGATCTGATCGCACTCGGCCTCAGCTCATCTCAAACACCATCGATAACGACGCCCCGTGATATTTTCAGGGCTGTTGCACTCTCAGTCTCGACTCTGTGGTCGTGCAGAAGATTTAACACGATTTCACTGCAAGGCGATACGAATTACAAGAAGTAGCTTAGTGTGACGCGTCCTGCAAGCGAAAGGGTGTCGACTGGATGCGAAATACCCAGACGGCCTCCGCGCGCAGAGTGCGATGAGGCTTGCTCAGCAGCTGGAACCGAAAAATTCGGTAGAGAAAAGTGCGGCTCCTCCGTCCGGTTTGGTGGATGTCCTTGTGATAGCAGGCGCCGATTTTTACTATATGTCTAAGGACCGGGGAAGAAATGGATAAATACCTTCAGTTCACCCTATGTTGGTCGACCAATACTGGACGCTGTCCGAATTTGTGTCAGGAGGGTTGTGCATATCGAATAAAAACAACACCAGCGAAAAGAAAGAGACTGGGGCAGGAATAGGGTGCCGTGGCTCAGAAAACATAGTTAGACGTCGCCCATTTGGCCTTCAGCCGGGTCGACCCGAATCAAAATGACGACACCCGGCGCGCTCGCTTCGAAAGCAAAGTTCTAAGCTGGAGCTCGGGCTGAAGCAGCTCCTTGCTGCAACCGATTCGCTGCAGAATCATTTTTCTCCCGCCTCCATCCATCGGAACAGCCGCCGCGACTGGCCATGCCGGGTGCGGCCTTGAAGAGCTCGCCGCGCCTCGTGCATGAGCTCCGTTTGGGCGACGTCGCCTGCGTCCGGGTCGCAACGCTGGGCTGCCGCATCGTCGACCTGATCGTCCCCGACAGGGAGGGCCGGCCCACTGATGTCGCCGTCGGCTTCGACGCAAGCAGATATGCAAGTTCGAGCACATCAACGGCAGACAGCAGTAGCGCGCCGGACCACCGCAGCAACCAAGTGGAAAGCCATTTCTGCGACGACTACTTCGGCGCCACCTGTGGGCGCGTTGCCAACCGCATCGCCGGAGCACAGTATGTGGAACCCGCTGGCGGCGCCGATGGCGAGATCGGCCAAACCGTCCGCCTGACCATGAACGAGCCCGGGCGAGGCGGACATCTGCACGGGGGAACCTACGGCTTTCACGCAGTCGTGTGGACAGTGGTGGACGTGGCGGAAACCCGGTTGCAGCTCCGCTACAAAAGCAAAGACGGGGAGGAGGGATACCCGGGAGACCTGGACGTCCTGGTGACGTTTGAACTTAGATGGGAGTGCGCGAACGAGCAAAACGCCGTTTCACTACAGATCAGCTACGAGGCCACAAATCTCTCCGAAACCGCGCGAACCCCTGTAAATCTTACCAACCACTCCTTCTTCAATCTGCAGTCCGACCACACCGTCTCGGTTCTCGACACGCACGAATTAGAAATCCGGGCGGACAGCTACCTTCCAGTGTTCGAGGACACGCTGGTCCCGACAGGCGTACTGCATCCGGTCGACGATACATCCTTCGACTTTCGGACAAAGCGCATGATTGGACAAGGAGGCTACGACCACTGCTACGTACTGGGAAGCGGTGGGGCGGGCAAAGTCGTGGCGCCATCGCTAACAAGAGCCGCCACACTGTCGAACGCGGCGTCCGGCATCATGATGGAGACGTGGACGGATACGCCTGGCATGCAGTTGTACACTGGTAGCTTCTTGGAGGACATGCGCGGAAAGAAAAACATGATCATAACAAAACACTGCGCGGTCTGCCTGGAAACGCAGCACTTTCCCAATGCTGTGAACGCTGCTACAGCAGCCCAAACGTTGGGAAAGCAATCGACCGTATTTTTACACCCGCTTGAGAAGATGTTGTCGAGGACGGAGTATCGTTTCTCGACCTTCCGCTGAGAAAGAGCGCGTGCTTTTATGAAGGGCTATGCGCATGTCTACTGAAGGCCTCAAACACATCGGGATGTAGCAAGCAGCTAGTGCAGTGAAGAGAGAAGAGCAAGCCCCGTAAGGCTTGTGTAGTTAAACGAAAACGACGGCCGCGGAGATTCGTGGTCCTGTTCTGTGCACGAAGCGCAAAATACAAACAAAAAGCGAGCGAAGCGAGAACGAGGAGCGAGGCTCTCCTGTTGTACGGCCATAGCCGATGCCGTCACTGCCTTTATTGAAGCAGGGCAGTAAAAGCAAACTCCGCTTTTCACCCCCAATTCCCGTATCAGATTCAGGAGATGTAGTCATTGTCAACACAACCTTCACGACAAAGTATCAACGACCAAGATGTAGCTCGTGCTCTGGCCCGGCGTGCGGGCGTGTGAAACTCCTCGCCCCTCAAGATGCGGGCACTCGGCAATTCTGTCGTAAGTTCTCTGCGGTGGAACCGCGGAAGCACCGGCACGCTTCCGGCGCAACTAAAGGAAGCTCTATCGAACCAGAATTGGGGATCGCCGAACACCCTCCTCTACGACATTGCAGCCCAGGCCTCCTTCCAGCTACAACCCATCCTCGAAGCCATCAACCAGGTATGTTCCGCAACCATGTGTTGGTAATCGATTCGCCTTTATTTTTTTAATAAATCACTTCCTCTGCTTTTCAGTTATTTTTTCTGCGGCCCTGAGCCTACCACGTTTGTCTTTGTGCACTCCGCACGAACAGGCACTCAACGAGCGCGATGGACGGCGGTGGCGGCGCGTTTGGAAGGCCCTGAATCTGATCGAGGTGATTCTGAAGCACGGCGAGAACCCGCTGTTCGTGGAAGCCATGCGCGCTGAGCAGTGGAGAGTCATTTACAGACGAATTCGCCTCCTGTCCTCGTCCGCCCTTCGTAGTGCAGCACAACGAGGTTCGGTATACTAGGCACAAGATTGACCCCTAACCGCTTTCGTGGAAAGCCATCAGGCAAGTCTTTTTCTGCCTCCCCTGGGATTTCAGGACGCTAGAATAGACCGCAAGAAAGCTTGCGTCCGACACAATTGAAGCCTTTCCGAAAGAACTGACGCAGGCACTGGAAATATAGGGGATACCGCCAGGAGCGCGCCGTTCGTGTAAATGAAGCGGTTCGTGGACTTTCGATTTCAGGAAAACGGTAAAGACGTGACTGCCGGAATCCGCGAGAAGGCAAAGCGGGTGCAGACGCTGCTGAACAGCCCGGACGTACTCCAAAAGGAGCGCTCCGAGGCGCGACAAATCGCACAGAAGCTCACCAGTGGTTACGAAAAGCGCTTTTCACCTATATGTAGTATTGGCCCGGCATCTTGCCTTTTTTCACCACCAATCTTAGACGGCACTACCGCCTACGATATAGCAAACAGGATCAAAACTGACTAGATTTAAATTTCCTTGGAGGGGCCGCAGGCATGCGTCGTAGGGGCTGCACAGAACCGGAGGTCCTTTCCTGCTTCGAGTGCGAAGACCGCATAAAAAAACCAAGAAGAAGTCCAAAAGAACAGGCAAACCCGACCCCCTTTCGGAGCACGAGCATGGGGCGAGCGACTGCCGGACAGTGGCATCCCAGCGAATTAGGCCTTTTTCCTCTCGAACCATGTCGGGGCATCTTTATCCAATTCTTTCGCCTCATGAAACACCGTCCCGGCCACGGGTGGGACGGTTCAATAGAAGTAACTTCCGCCCACACACGAAAGGCAAGACTTTTTTGGCCTAAATGAATGGCCTCCTCTACCTCCTACTGCCGGACCCATGGTCGGCGCGCAGTCCGGCATTGATGCTGGGACTGGCACGGGACAGCTGTTTACAACCGGCGGAGCGCCGGGTGGGGTCGCGCCACCTCAAACTGGCCTGGGCGGGTCGACAATCGGTGGCGGTGCTCCGAGTGACCTCTTCGGGGGACGAGCTTTCGATGGTTCAGTACACGACGTGCGCCTTGCGCCACCGCCCCAGACCCTGGCTCCCCCGCAACGTAATTGATACTTTAGCTCGTTGTTGCAAAGGAGCTTCCAACTATGGAGCGTTCGAGTTTAAAGAAAATGACAGAAATTGGGCGAATATTTCTTTCACCGCATCAGCATTGGCCGGATCGCAGTTTCGCCAGGAGGATGCGGCGCAGTTGATGAATGTTTGCGGATGCAGTGTCGAAGAGGCGCGGAAACTTCTAATCGAGAGCGGCAACAATCTGGAAACAGCCTGCGACCGCTTCTTCACAGGAAACGCGACGTAAGGAGGGCACCAAAGCTGACTGAGGTTTTCCGCACCCGTCGAGAATGCATTCCTATAGAATGCCGTAGCGCAAAGTCGCGCCCCGTGTATCTGCATTGCCATCCAACCTTAGGCACCATCCGCCGCCGGCATAGAGAGCGTTAGGGGTATCCAGAGCGGAAACAAGCCCTGTCGCAGTACGTAGCGAAGTGCGCGCTTGGGTCCAGCTAGGCGAGAGACCGGGATGTTGCCAAAGCGCCTCCGCGACCCCTTGGGCCCATCAATTTAGGTTTGCTAGCGACGCAGGGAAACACTTTTCGCCGCGGTACTGCGTTCACGAATGAACACGAAATTAGGGTGTAGTCGGGAACCTCAGCAGCTTCGCACCCCGACACTCGTCCCAAAACCGAAAGCAAACCTGTTGCGACGACGCGTTTCTCCGCACGGGACAAACGATCCTCTGACGAAAAGTCCGATAGCAGTTCATCGGAACAGGAATCGGAGTCCGACTCGGATAGCAGCCCAGAACAGGCGGTGGCGCCGACCGGCAAACAGATCGCGCCATTGAGGGCTCCGACCGCAACGGCCCACCACAGGCTGCCATACACGCAAGCAACGGCGGGCACAGGTGTCAGCGGGCACGCCCAGACGATGCCGATGCGCAGTGCAGGATATCAAGGCATGCAGCACTTACGACTTGCAATGCAAGAGAACCTCCAACGAGAGCTTCCGAGTTCTGTGTTCGTTAGATAGCGGGCCTCCGGACAGTTTTGGCGAGTTGCTCAGGCGCAGCAGTTTCGAACCTGGTCAAGTTTTAGCTGGCCATGGGTGGAGATGGTGCACGCGTGTGCGACTTTCTTTGCCGAATGGAGTTGGTGGCATGCTAGAGGTTGATCAATCTCAAAAGCGTTGATCAACCTTTTGCGCGACCTCAATTTTCGCTCTTGCGCCGCGCGGTGGCGCCTTTGCATCTTAGCACCTGAAAAGAGCCTCCTCTTTTTCCTATTCTGCTCCCCGATTTCCGCTTTTGACGCAGCATTTTGAAAGCCGGTTCGCGGAAGTGCCGCGGCTCGCCGAGCTCCTATTCTCACAGTAGCCACACCGACCGCCGTCTGTGCCCATCATTAGGAAAACGGAGCAACACCTGCAGACCGTAGCCACGAAACCTGCTCTAGAGCAACACAAATAACCCTCGGAGCCATCATCTCGTTTGGGCGAGACTTACTTCTAAAAGGCAATTTGACGCCGCTAAATTTGAACGCAGGAAACCCAACTCAGCAGCCACAGCACCGTGAGCAGCAGAGTATGCAGCCGAGCACGCTGCCGGGCATGCAGCCGGGCATGCAGCAGGGCATGCAGCCGGGCATGCAGCAGGGCATGCAGCAGGGCATGCAGCAGGGCATGCA
>RXOD01004728.1:0-18802 GCA_005223375.1 Amoebophrya sp. AT5.2
GCCGCACAACAAGCGGGGAATAAAATCCACTGCTACCGCAGCCGATAGTGCTGCTGCAGCAGCAGGGGGTGGAGGCGCTGCGCAGGACAGGACTTTACCTCCTTCAGCGTCGGCAACTGTGTCAGGAGCTGCTGCGCCACCTGGTGAACGGATGATGCCTACCCTCGCGCCGGCTGCTCCGCCTGCGCGACAGACGGGAACGACTGACGCATCTGGTGCGATCTCGATTGGATCTCACGAACAGCAGGAGTCACAGCCGCACCCGGGCGTCGCAACGCTACACGCACAGAACAGAATGCTACGGATGGTGAGATAATTGAACTTGAAGTGCTTTCGGTTTACCTTTTTACATCGATCAAGGTCCTCAACTGAACTCAAGGTCAAGGAGGGCAAAAGCTACAGTAGCAGTGATAGAACTAGACTCCTGGTCCTCTTGATCCTGATCGCTTCACATAAGAGCTCAGAGAGGGCGCGTGATGATCTCCAGCAGTTCCACCTCGAGGTTGTTGGATTTGATGACGTTGTATTTATAAAAACAACTACATCGATCACCAGGATGATGCGTCTTATCTGCACGAGCTTCAGGCCATTCGCGACGACGCCGAGCAGGAGGCAAGCGGTCGAGGACTTCTTGATTCCATGCAAAGGGTGCAGCGGATTGCTGGCGCGGTCTCGGACCGGGCGGCGCAGATAATCGATCGTTACGGCGTGCACGCCGATCCGGACGATTTCATAGGTGGAGCAGGAGACGACTTCGGTCTCGGTGGAGAGGATGGCTGGTACAACGACAACTACTGGCCCTACGTTAACGAGACTGGTGGCGACGATCAGGGAGGGGGAACGCATCTTCTCGTGAACGGGACGCTGCAAATTCCGCCGAACGCGACCTGCTCCGATATCGTAAACATTCTGCAGGACAAGGACGCGGTGAAGATCGTATGCGCCGAAAACGATACCAACTCGACGAATACCACCACTACGACAACAACGTCGGCGGCGATCACCAGTAGTACCTCGACGTCAACAACCACAACGACAACAGCTTCATCGGGATCAACAACCACAACGACAGCAGGTTCATCAACGTCGACAACGACAATAGGTTCGTCGACGTCGACAACGACAATAGGTTCGTCGACGTCGACAACGACAACAGGTTCATCGACGTCGACAACCACGACCACAATCACTAGCAGCACCACAGAAACGTCCACGACGACAGCGAGCTCGGCGACTAGTGCGAGCGCCTCATTCCTCGACATTGGACAGGTTGACGTCGCTTCTCCGGCACGAAGAATTAATTCGCAGCGGGATGTGGGGTCGAAGTTGCAGCAAACGACGAATCGAGGTACTTCTACTTACTTCAATTTATAGAAATAATGTGTTGTAATAAATCTAAATATGTCTACGTGCTGTATGGCAATGTCTGTAGCTCTTGTTGAAGACACGGATATTCATCGACGCATGGCGCGATCGTCTTCGCCATCCGATGCACACCGAAGCAAGGTCATGCTCTTGATGGTGCGGTCCAGGTCGAGGTGCTTCTACCGAGATCCTAGGAAAATAACGCACAAGACCCTACGAGCAGGCTTGGGCGCGATGAATCGTAAACATGAAAGACAAAGTAAGAGAAAGACGATTTATTTTTTTTCACTGAGTGTTGATCTTCTTTGTGATTCTGATGGATGCTGATCTTCATCAGATTCCGAGCTTGCCGGCCACGATTCTACCGCTGCTTCCCAGTTGCGGCAGGTGCACGTCCAGTTCGAGGTGCCCCCTCACAACTTGGCAGGAAAGGGCAAACCGGGCAGCAAGCTGGACGGCGAAAGTGAACAAGAGGCCACAGCACTGCATCAGATTGCGCGGCACTTGCAGGAAAGCGGCATTCATGTCGTCTCGCTGCACGAGCTCCAGGAGAAAGAAGGCTTATTCCGCAAGAAGATTCCCGAAAAAGACCAAGTCGACGACGCGCTGGCACCAATATACCACATCTCGACAACATCGACAACATCTACCACCGCTGAAGCCACCACTTCCACCACAACTACATCTACATCTACAACCCCAACCTCCACAACTACAACTTCTACAACTACAATTGCAGACGACGCATCAAGCACGGCCTCGCCGACTAATACCAATAGCAGCTACGAGGACCTCGTCAGCTCGGCAATATTGGACGAGGGTGGCGATGCGGGAGACGCCTTCTTTGAGGGTGGGTCGTACGCTGCTGGCGGGCCGGGACCGCCTCTCCCATTGAAGGGCGAGTCGTACGCCTATGCAGGCGAAGTGGAGGAGCCGAAACAGATGCCCGACCAAGACGACGCGGGTGCTACTCAAAATGCGTCTTTGATTGTGCACGAGGAACGCACAGGGCATAGAGTAGAAGGTCAACACCACAACGATGACGATGATGACGTCGAGGACGACGACAACGCAACATCGACTGCGGAAACAATCAACACCACGGTTGCTAGTGACGACTTAGTTTCGGTGGGAAACACCCAGGACGCGAATACTGTGGAGGGCAGCAGCACGATAACAGACCCGTCCACGCTTCCGCACGACCTGCCTACAGTAGCTGCGCAGCAAGCCGCGAACGTGCCCGGTGTCAACGTCATTGCGGGCACCACGAAGACGACCACCTCAACGCCACCGAACGACTTGCTCACAGTCGGGGAAAGCGATCAGCATGCCGGCATCGCGCACGAAGGTGGTCCTGGAACGGGAGCGCATGCGAATGATAGTGGAAACGCAACGCTACTGGACGAAGCTGAGGCCGAAGATGAGGATAGTGACTCTGGTGGATTATATGCAGAAATCAAAGACGAGGACGGGGGCAAGGATGATGATGATGATGACGAGGACCACGACGCCTCGTCTGCTGGGGAGGGTGTTGATGACGATGCGGAGGCGAGTGAGGACGAGAGCACTGTCGAGTCCTCCATCGCAGACTCGTTGGGCGAAGATGATGACAGCCTCCACCTGTTGCAACGCAGGCAAAAGGCAAAGCACCTGCACCAGCGGGCACTCTCGTCGTGGGCTTCTGCAGCAGAAAAGCAAAAGCACACCAACACCGGCGAAAGCGTGAGCGTGGAAAAACCCATGAAGGCAGGCACAGAATTGTCTGCGTCGTCCGTCGCTGCATTTGTCCAGCGCTCCGTGCCGAATGAGCAGAGGGAGACGAAAAAACAGCGCTCCAACGCTAACCCTTCCCCAAACTACGACCCAGTGGCCCTTCCAGTGGCGCTCGAGGCAGACTGGCGAAATCGTGTTCATGCACTGGCCTCCAAAACGCGGCTTCATCAACACGGACAGCACGGTCTTCCTTCGTCCATGCTTGACCTCGGTCCGCGAGCGACAAATGCGGCTGGTGCATCTCGTGAAAACGGGTACGTGGAAGGTGGCAGAGGGAGTTACGAGCAGAAGCAGAACTACGAGGACGACTATCACGATCAGATCCGCGAGGTCGCGGCGGAAGGTGGAGCCGGGGTGGAGTTCCGTAGGCGTAGCGGAAGAGGTTACCGCGACGACGCACAAGAAAGAACAGGGCCACAAGAAGATGCTCAACATAAAGACGTAGAGCATTTTCGTAGGCCGCCTGAAGGCGGCTGGCACCGGCAGTGGGTGCGCAGCAGGGATGCTGCAGAGCGCCTGGCTCATCCAGATTATCTGGAGGATGCTGCGGCGGGCGAGGAGGAGGGCAGCTTCGGCCTCGGCGATGAGCACTATCTCAGCCATCCTGCGTACGAGTACATCCCTCTGCCGCGAGAGACACCGCCGAGAATGTGGTCGCCGCTTGAGGAAGACGAACTGCAGGGAACGGGGGAAGAAAGTACAGAGGGGCATAATTTTCGAGGCGGACATGTTGATCGCGAAGGGCAAGATGAAGACAGCGAGTCATCTGAAAGTAGTTTGCACGAAGGTGCCGCCAAAACCGCGATGCAGCGCCCTGTGCGCAGAAGAAGCTTCAAATCTGGCGCGGGTAGGAAACCAACTGTTGGGGTCGGTGGGCGCTCGCAGGATGCTGGGGGTGGGGAACTGCAGGAAAACCGCAACAACGCTGACGGACGAGGTGGCGACGTGTCTCCCCGCATCCTCCAGATGCACCTGGACGCGAAAGCATTGGCTGCTATGACGGACGACTGCCTCCAAAGGCTCGCGGACGTCTCGCCGCAGCCGAAGGCCGGTGCTGGCAGCATCCAAGCGGGAAGCGGGACTCCAGACGCTACGGCAGCTGCGTCTTCCCTGGTGTCGTCTTTACCGTCGTCTTCGAGTTCGGCAGACGACGTTCCTGATCGGCGTGGTGCGGGGGGGCGAGTTTCTGGTTCTGCTGACGAGTATGCCAGCCTCGGACCGGTGCCACAATCGCAAGCAGTTCCGCCGCAAATGCGGAGGCAACAGCAGACTAGTGCTGCAGCCGGGACGACGCGGAGGGACCCGTCCAGGTTCAGCCGAACATCACCCGAGCCTGGCGCAGTACACCAGCAACAGCTGAGCCGGGCACAGCGCGCTGCGCAGAGGAGGGCACGCCTTGCACGTGGGGGCCAGCATGATCTGGTGCGTGCCTCCACGACCGACCAGCAGAACCAGAACAAGGGAGCAGGAGCAGCGGCCCAACCACGCGGCGGTGACCCGCACGCAAACGCAGCGAACTCCTTCCTCGAACAAGAACAAACTCAAGAAGCGCCGCCGGAAGATCCGGACTTGCGGGTCGTGCCCCCACATCACAGCTCGCTGGACGATTTGGTGGCCGACCTCGAGCGCCGCGAGCAAAAAGATTTGTATGGCGGCGACCCCCCTCCACCACCCCTGCCCCCCAGCAGCTACGACGATTACCTTGCGCCGCCGCTGCCCGGCTACGACGACAGAGGCTTCGAGCAGGGAGACGGACTACTTGCAGGGGAGCAACAAGCACAAGGGCCGCCGGAACCCCCGCAGTTCGACGGATCGCCGGGTTGGGACTCGTATGGCGGAGAGGACAATCAGTTGTTTGCGCAGCAAGGCCCACCCTTGCCATCAGCTGGAGGTGGTGGTCGTGGTCTCGCCGTCGATGACGGCAGAGGTCCATCCAGTTTTATCGAGTCGCAAGCGGTGCCGGTGGCCGGAAGCAAAAGATCTTTTTTCGAGGGGCAAAATAAGCGCTCCGAAGTTCTGGTACGCCGAGAGTCCGTTGCCCATGGCAAAGGAGATAATCATGGCGATGAGCTGACGAGCAAAAACATGAAAGCGACAACGAGCAGGGATGCTGCTTCCGGGAAGATGAAGCCGCGCCAAGACGCGTCGCTGCACTCCCTTGGCCAGACTGCTTCCAAGAAGACGGCCGCCAATCACGGGAAGAAACACGATAAAAAATGGGTCGCTCCGCCCCCCTGGGGCGCGGCCGCTAATCCTAATTCGTATGCGGCAACTACCACCGGGTCCTACAGCGGCAACCCCTACGCAGCCACCTACAACACGCCCGTGTATGGCGCTCCACCGCCACCGGGTATGGCAGCACCACTGGTCGACCCGTACACGGGCCAGGTAATCGGCGGCGGCAGCGCCCCCGGCGCTCCTGTTGTGGCAGCGCCGGCTGTTATGCCGCCGATGTACAATGGAGCGCCGGTGGCTGGTGGATCATATCCTGGAGGAACGGTTACGGACGCGAACGGCAATGTCGTCAACGGGCCCTCGGGATACGGTTCTGGCTATGGCGATACGTCGAACACGTATACCACGACGGACACGTATAGCACGGGTGGGTGCGGCGGGTGCGGTTTTGCGGGCTTCCTCATATTTCTGTGCCTCGTTGGTGGCCTGTGCTACTTCTGCAGCACCTACGCAGAGGCGCTTGAGTACGGCACCGCGTTCTACCACGGCGGAAGGGGCCGCGGAGGCAGTCCAGGAAGCCGGCGACGTGGCAGGCGGCGCGGTGGAGGTGGCTCCGGCTCCTCGGGGAGCAGTTCAGAGGAAGATCGCTCGTCGAAGAAGAAGAAGAAGAAAAAACGCCGCTCTCGCGATGACTCGTCGTCCGACGAGGATGAGCGGAGAAGAGGCGGATCAGCCGCTCGAACTGCTGCATCGGCGAGTAGCGCCCAGCCGCCTGCTGGTGCTGCCCCAGCCCCCGCGGATCCAGCATCCCCGGCCGCGCTCGGAGACGGGCAAGTCGCAGCCGCGTAGAAGAAGAGAAGGCGGCGGTCGCGGAGGTCGGCGACTTCTCAAACTAAAAACATAAAACTGCAACTGCTCTGACTCTGTTTCTGTCTACTAGTTCATCACCGATATTGCGAAAGAAAAAGAAAGTTGGACAATATTTGCTCCAGATGTTGAATGATAGCCCCCCGCAAGGCCACTCTTGGTTCATTTCGCCTCCCCAGAGAAGGTGTGTACAATTGAGCAAGATTGATGTCTACATGTTTGTCTGGCTCACTTTTGCGTAATACTAGAGCGATTCTGCACCAGCGATTGTTCCGATTCGGAGACTAGTTTGTTACATCGCACCGTGTTCGCGGTACTCAAAAGGAGCACAATGAATTGCAATGTCTGCTCGTCGGTCCGCAACTAGGTGTAGCGTGGCACCACCAGATGAGCTTGAGCAAAGTACTTAGTAATGGAATCCGACTGTTGAACGAGTGCGTGAATTCGGGAAACTCGGTTTTATTTGAACGTCCGATAAAAGTGCATCAAAACCAAAAGTAAGTAACTGCAAATCGCATTGTGGAAAATCTTCGTGCACACTGATTGGTCCGTGATTGATTGATCGACACGACTACATCAGCATTCGTGATATTCATAGCTGCTCAACAGTGACTCTGTTTTTCGATCATCATCCCACTAGAGATACTGCTCGAAGTATCCACGACGCGACGTCAACGATCTTAGGATTCCTTCGATTCCGTTCCGATCAAATTCCGCCCAAGTTGTTCATCGCCAATTAGCCGGCGCCGATCGAAAAATTCTCAGAATTCACTTCCGCGCAAAGAGTACCAAAACGGAAAAGCATTTATTTTGTAGCGATAGCGTACCGTTCGGCTAGAAGTGGGGTGGTGTTGCGCTTTCGGGAGTACGTTAACGCTCTGACGAAAGCAAGTAGCTGCAACGCCGGCATTTAGTCCTCCTGCTGCTCTCTTTTAAAAGGCAAACTCGAAAAACATCTGGACAGAGAAGATAAATCGTGGAGAAGCCGCACTCGTCGGAATCTGTCGCTATCGTCTTATTCGTTTTGCAGCGACTCACATCACACAGTTGGTTCACTGACTTTACTTCGCGTGACTTTTCATACTGTCGTGTTCATTTCACCTATTTGATTTTTAGTTTTCACCCGTTTTTCGTGCCCGAAACAAAAACCAAAAGCGACAATGTCTGTCTCCAGCAACGAAGCTACGCGCGAGCAGCCGGAGGAGCAGATTACACTCGAGAATCCGGATGTGTGCACTAAGTACAGAACGGCCGCCGACATCGCCAACAAGGCCCTGCAAAGCGTCCTCACGGCATGCAAGGAGGGCGCCGACATTTTCGAGCTCTGCAAACTGGGTATTTAAAAAAAAAATACAGTTTTTACGTCAGAATCCATCATTTGATGTCGTCTAGTTTAAGTGCTGCAGCAACGCACTCCATCTCCGGCTCTGACTTTGTGACTTTCCCAGGTGACGACACAATCCTCGAGGAGACGGGAAAGGTCTACAATAAGAAGGTCGCAAAGAAGGGAGACGACGACAAGAAGAAGGGAGGCGACGACGCAGGAAAGAAGATGGATAAAGGTAAAGATTCTAGTGCAAGTGCCAGTTTCGGTTTCGGCAATTGTGCAGATGCAATTCGTTTTAAGTGCGTTTATTGCACCAACTAGAAACATAAACATATCTTTATGAATTCCAATTCAGTGGGAGTGGTGCAACTATGTTCGTGTGCTTATCGCACGTGGTCCGTCCTCCAACTGAATCCAGGTATTGGCTTCCCGACGTGCGTAAGCGTGAATGAGATTGCGGGACACTTCAGCCCACTGAAGAACGAATCAAAGACTCTGCGCAGCGGCGACATCGTGAAGGTAGACCTCGGCGTGCAGATCGACGGCTTTCTCGCACAAGCTGGACACACCGTGCTCATCCCACCGGGTACCGATGCTTATCTTCCTGTAGGCGTGGATTCGGATTTCCGATGGAAAATTTCTTTTTCTACCTCATCGAAGGGATTTGCTTTAATCCTGGTTTCTGTAATTTTTTTGTGCGTTGCTTGTGTACGTGTAGTGATATCCACCGAGAGAAAATGGTGCAAAAAACATGAAGGACCTGCACGCCCAACAACATTTAAT
Source organism: Amoebophrya sp. AT5.2 (assembly GCA_005223375.1). Classification (NCBI taxonomy): domain Eukaryota; class Dinophyceae; order Syndiniales; family Amoebophryaceae; genus Amoebophrya; species Amoebophrya sp. AT5.2. The sequence continues at coordinate 8,291 of RXOD01004728.1, forward strand.
GTAATTTAGTCGCATGATTTTTTATTTTTCCTCCACCCCATCGCCATCCTCCAACACCAACTACAGAGGGCGACTCTCCGAGCCAGAAGGGGCAGCTGAATGAGAATGGAAAGGTGGCAGACAGACGGGCAGACGTCGTCCTGGCGGCGTGGACTGGAGCGGAAGCAGCAGTCCGAATGATGCAGGTAAACGTAAGTACGAAAATCAATGTCATTGATGTGTGGCCATTCACCAACGTCGCACACCATACGCTTGCGGGTTCGCCTGCTTTCGGATGCGGTCGGAATTAAATCATAACCTAACTTCCGCCCCACACCATTTGCCTGACGTTCGCGGCTCGCGGGTGAGGTGCCGGCTTCTCCTATTCTTGTGAATCATTTAAGTCATACGGGTTCGTAGCTTTCGCTCGCCCAGCGTAGTATATCTACAGGACACCGCTCGGTGTCGTTGCTGCTCAATTACCACAGGCCGCGGGCTAAGATCTAGACAAAAAAACCGGAGCAAGCGCGCACGAAAAATTTCAGGACCTCGGTACTGCTGCCCGGCACCATAGGCGTCCACCCATAGGTGGAGTCCTGCCGGGAAGCGAAGGAAAAAACGAACTATCAGGAAGTCGGTTATATTTAAGAGGCTGACCGAGACCGACCATTAAGGGACTCCGCCGCGCGGGCCTGGTCGGGGAGCGTAAAAAACAAACAAAGAATGAACTCAAAACCAATCAAATCAAACCGTAGCCCGGCCCTTATAGGATGCTGCCTCTGCAGGTCCTGGCCGGGAAACGACAAAAAAAGGCATATTTACAGGACACCGCTCGGCGTCGTTGCTGCTCAATTAACACAGGCCGCGGGCCAGGGCCTCGAGAAAAATCTTATGATCATGCGAGATCCAGGGGCGACCGCGAGCGCGACCAGGATCAAAAATTTCACGAGGGCGTCGGTGATATTAATTTAAGAGGCTGCCCGGCCATAAGGGACTCCGCCGAGCGGGCCCGGTCGGGGGGCGAAAAAAACAAACAAAAAATCAATAAAAACATCAAGTGAAAAACCAGTGTCCCACATCACACGCCTGGAGGTTCGCTTCCTTGCGGGTGTGGTGCCGCTTTCCCCCCCCGCTTCCGACTTTCATCAAATGAACCAGAGGACCAGCACCACGGCGCTAGAAGATGATCGACCTCAGTGCTAATGGAGTCGCCACGTGAACGTGGTGGCCCCGGCTGACGTTGCTCGGTCAATTCTAAGGCCGTTGGTGTTCTGCAGGAGTCTACGTCGCGCGCCCTCCCACTCGGCCCGCTGTGGACCCGAGAGGCTTTGGGTGCGTGACGTGCTATGTCTCCCTTGCCTGGATGGGCTAACAATCTCTGGACTCTATAACAGGTGGGGAACACGAACACAAGTGTCACGCAAGTCATCCAGCAATCCGCCGACGAGTTCAAGTGCCAGCCGGTTTCCGGTATTGATAATTGTAGTTTTCCACCAGGACCACATCCACAACAAGCTTCGTCTTTTTGTTTTATGCACGAGATTATAGTAGAAGGCGATCGCTCTACTCACATCGGGCGTTCCACTTTCAGCACGTTGGCAAGTAAGATGGCACAGACCCAGTGCTAGGAGTGCAGCAAAAGCCACATCGCGATCAACCCAAAGAAACGAACGCCCACTTCTTGTTCAGGCGTCCTTTCGCACATGCTGAACAAGAACAAGATAGATGACGAGAAAGTGATTATTGGCAAGGAAACGGACGACCAGAAGGTTGACGAATTCACATTCGAGGTGAATCAGGCCTACACCCTCGACATCCTCATGTCCTCTGGGGACGGAAAGACCCGCGAGACCGAGTTGCGTCACACGGTACTTATGATTATGTAAGGATCCCATTCGCTCTCTATATTGATCTTGATGGCGACGTCTTCCTGTTCCCTCTTCTTTTGTCTCATGCAGACTCTGTGACCACTGTTATTTCTGCAAAAAATTCGAATTCCAATTGCACGCGTACTAAAAACCTCGCACACGACGACCTACCAATGTTGCCATTACCAGGTTTACAAGCGTGCCACGGACCACACCTACATCCTGAAGACCGCGAAGGCCCGGCAGTTCATCAGCGAAGTGGGGAAGCGGTTCCCGCACCTGCCCTTTTCGCTGGCCAACATCGAGGAGGAGCAGTGCGCGCGTGTGGGCGTCGCAGAGGCGAAGCGGCACCAACTCCTCCACGAGTACCCGGTGCTCACGGAGCGCCCCGGCGAGTACATCGCCCAGTTCAAATTCACCGTGCTGCTGCTGCCGGGTACTTCTAGCAAAACGATCATGCCACGATTTGCGATTAAAAAATGATCTTCTTCTGGAAAAAGTGAAAAGCTATGCTTAATACAACACAAGAACAAGATGCTTGTTTACTCCATGCTGGAATCTTCGTCCATGCTATGAATCCTCCTACAGGTGGGACGAAGAAGATCACGGGTATGCCGTACGCGCAGAGCGACGTGCTGGAATCGCAGTACTCGGTGGAGACGGAATCTTTGAAGAAGCTCCTCACCCAGTCCGTCGCGCCGCGCAAGAAGCGCGCCAACAAAAAGAAGGCCGACGCGCCCGCTGCGGAAGAAGCTGCGTAAAAATCGATGGTCGAGATAAACAAGGGACGTCGCTCGTCAAGGTCGTTCGTTCGCTAAGGTCATTCGTTAAGGTCCGAATCCGAAAGAAGCAGCGACTGCGACTCGTACTTAGTAGAGGTCGTTAGTCGTAAAGCTTACTGCGGAAACCGGAAACGGAAGGCGTAGTTTTACACTGAAACAAAGCAGAGGTACCTGGTGATTTAGCGACGAGGAAAGGTTGAAGTTAAGCAGCGTGGCTGCAAGGCGGGCATGGAGGTACAACTTGCTACCGCTGGGACGGTGTGGGCGCCGGCGGGGGGGAAAGAGGTGACGACCCAGAATGCTAGATGCAAAGACTGCAAACAGATGATCGACTGCAACCTGATTTACACCTACAAATCAGATAAACAAGGTGCCGCTATGTATAAAGAAACCGCCCGCGCGGCGCGCGCGCGCTTATCGATCCGCTATACAATTATTTTTTCTCGATGTCGACGCCGCGCAGCAAGGAGGACGCTGCGCACTATTCTACCCTAAGAACAAGCTCGGTTGGATAAGATGAAGCCTCGCTGCAGGAGGTATGAGTGAAGTTTTAACTACCCGCTGATTGCTCAAATGGACGATGAGGCATCATTGAGTCAAGAATAATGACATGCTTTTATCACGCCGGCGTACCCGTACTCAACGCACGACAGCTCTGCGATGATCATATGGATAAAACGAACAGTGCGAAGACATTGCCACGCAACGGAATAGTGCCAGAATGTGCATACTCGAAGCATAGATCTGATGCCGACCCCCGCCCACGAGGGGTACAGGGCTGCGCGCTGCAGCTGAAGAGGATGGATACGGATGGTTCCACCGGAGAATCGTTGTGTTTCGTCTGCAACCGAAGCCGAGATGCAAGAGAGGAGCGTCCTGGATGCAGTGCCGCGCAGCGAGGCACAGATTCAGTTGTTTCAAATTACTTGTAACTTACTCTGAAGATGAATGACAATGATGATGATCCGTACTCGACCTGATGGCCTACGAAGTACAAGTAGCAGCGCTTTTCGCCGGACTTTTTTTGCGTTTCGCGTCTTCTAATGATCCCACTTGCACCTACTGGAGCTGCGCCAGGCTTCATGCAACATCGCTATTGACACCAACCTACCAGTGTTCCTTATCCCTGCCCTTGTTTGTGCAAGAATGCCTGCGGCTACTCGGCGTGCCGCGGCCCTCCTGAATCCACCGATGCGCCTCTTTTCTTTCTTCCTACACCTGCCGTTCCTGGGCCGGGAGCCGCCGCGCCTTCTCGTTTGCGGGGACATGTACCTGCACAACCCGCGGGGCAGTAACAACAAGCTTTCCGAGGTGTCCAACAACGTGCAGAATGACAACCGGCTGTTCGATTCGCAGAACAACGCCCGCGCTGGGTACCAGGTTGGCGACGCCTGCGATTAAGGCGAGAGGATCCAGCCGTGCTGTTGTTCCGAGGCATGCGTATGTGTATCCGATCCGAGTGTGTGCGACGCTTGATGCTGTTTTTGTAGCTAGTAGTAAAGTACGACTCGTGGTCACGTATTGATTTCTTTGTTTCGTTTCGGTTTCCGTGTACGTGTTGTAGGAATGCAATGGGGCTCCACCATCTTCAGGGTCCTGCCGTGTGGTCCTGTGTTTTTTTCTTAGGTAAGACAATTTTCTATTGTTGTGCATGTGCTGCCGTGTTGTGTCCACCAGGGATTGGATTTTTTTTTCTTCCGCTAATGCTCGCGCGCGTGCGACAGCGATCCGGACGACGAGAACCACAACTACGACGAAACCGTCCCCGGGGCCATGGAGGGCATGATGCAGTACTACCGCGGGAGCGAGCTCTGGATTGAGTGGACGCAGCAGCATGGGTGCGGCTCGGACCTGGGCGCGGAGCGGCAGCCGAACGTGGTGTGCACCGTGATCCTCCAGTACATGTGCGAGAGCGACAACCGAAAGATCGGGGAAACCTTGAACGGCAACGGCCGCAGCGGAGATATCTCGCGCGGGGTGATTCGGGACGGCTACCTGCGGGGGAACCAGAACAACGCGGGCGGGGACGAGATCGACACCCCCTACCCGAAGTCGCGGCAGATGGCCGCCGCGCTCGGGGAGGACGTCACGAAGGCGTCGGACGCGACGACGTCCAGGCGGTCGTCGAGCACGGACGCGACGCTGACGAAGGAGGTGTACAAGTACGGGCAGCACGAACCCCTGGACTACTACCTGGACTGCCGGGCGCGGGAGCGAAACCGGGGGCTGTACGCCGCGAACCGCAACGTCCAGGACACGAAAGGCGCAACGGCGACGCGACAGAACAACAACGGGGAGCGGCACGGACTGGAGTGCGCAGAGGAGCGGGACTACTACCCGTATTGGCACCCCTCGCCGTGGCATGACATCGCGATCTTCACGTCGGAGAAGCGTTGCGACTACTTCCAGGAGCACTCGCAAAACGTGGAGGGGAAGCACTACTGCCGGTCGACGTCAAGCACGGACGACTTCGGGACGGGGGTGTCGGAGTGCTCGAAGGCAAACAACGAATTCGCCTGCGCGGCGATGACCAGCGCGGGCGGGCAGTGGTGAGGACGAGTTTTGATGAAGCAAGCTACCAGCTTTGTCATTGTGATTTCAAAAATTCGTCTAAACAAAGAATCAATACCTACGATTTCTGAGGAACTTCACATTCCGGTTTCAGGTTGGGTTGCGCTTGGACCGAGTTTCCTTCTTGGAACGAGCTGCCGGGCCACTACAGTGAGGGCGAGGAGGAGGCTCCCGAGTGCTACGGCGCGTACAAGACGCGCGACAATCACAACGGCAACTACGGTTCGGCCGGTGCCGGCGGCGGCTTCCAGTCCAAGATCAACGGGCAGGCCAGTCACTACGTGTGGGAGATCCCCGACCACCTCCCCCGGGACGAAAAGTGCGTGTTCCGGATCCGGTACAATATGACGAACCTGGACTTCGTGAGGCTCGACCCAGCGAACGAGGAGACGGTGAGCGAGGACTACTACGACCAGGTGGACAGCTCGTTCAACGACGACCGGGCGGTCGTGAAAAACAACGCGCGGTCGAACGCGCTGAACCTGCCCCGCGTCCAGTCCGGCGCCCCCACCTGCAAGGACGTCACCTTCACCGCGGAGAACCAGCGCCGCGTGGTGCTGTCGCCCGGCGGCCCGGAGGGTTACGAGCGGTACTACGGGTGCGACCCCATCACGAACGTGGAGCAGACCATCCTGAACAACTACCAGCTGGAGCTGCGGAAGGAGCCCACGCCCTTTTCCGCCGCGCCGGTGACGCTGCGTTGCTGCGAGACGAACGTGAACCGGATTTTGACCGTAAACGCGAACGAGAACCAGCTGGGGCGCACGTTCCAGGACCGGTCGCACGCCTTCGTGATCCGAGAGAGGCCCGAGGAGATCAGCGGGAGCGCGCGCATCGTGAACTACAACGTGCGGGGGCGCCGCGGCAACATCGTACAGGTGTACCCGGCGGTGGAGTACGACTTCGTGCCGCCCGATTTAGAGATCACGGAAGGCGACTTTCTCCACTTCCAGTGGGCCATGAGCGACGCGAATGCAAACAATGCCGGGAACGGGCGGGCGGGCACGGACCGCGCGAACCTAGTGCAGGTGGGGACGATCAACGTCGCGGAGGCGGGGCGGCGCGGCGCGTTGGTGTTCTCGGCTGCGGAGCACCTGGGCCCGTCGACAAAGCTGAGCGACGTCGGGAAGCACACTCTGTTTTGCGACTACGAGGACGCGGAGGGCCGGGAACGCGAGGACTGCCTGTCGAAAATCGTGCGGTTCGCGTACCTGGGGCAAACGCTGTGCACGGACCGAAACAATGACCAGGCGGGGCGGAACTGCGCGCAGCTGAACTCCGCGAGCCCCTACTTCAATTACGCTGCGCCGATCGAGATGAGGGAGACCGGCACATTCTTCATCAAGTCCACGCGCAACGACGACTTCTCGAACCGGAGCCAGAAGGCGCGCATCACGGTGCGGCCGTACCTGACGCCGCTGGCGTGGTTCGCGATTGTGTTGGCGGGCGTGTGCGCGCTCGCGGTGCCGATATTCTTCTTGCTGTTGGTACGGTTCCAGACGATGAACCCGGGGAGTGACTGGAGCGCGAACCGGTTTCGGGTGAATTGCTGTGTGCGCCGGGCGCTGGGCGGCAGCGAGGAAGCGTTCACGAAGTGGCTGGAAGAAAGGAGGGGGATGCTGGTAGCGCAGCACGAGCAGTTTCAGCGGAGTAAGTCCGGTGTCGCGGCCGACGCCGCGCAGATGAGTTTGTTGGGGCCGCCGCATCAGCAGCGCGGGTTTCTTGGGGGAGGAGCGGCTACATCGTTCCGGAACATTCTGAGCGGCGCAAAGGGGCCGTCGTTCTTGTCGTTCTTTATGATAAATCTACTCCGCCCTCACGCACGAAGCGACGATAATAAGATATTCAAAGTCCTCGTAACTCTGATCCCTCGTGTTTCTTTGCCTGAGCGTCTTTCTGAGTCTTCTGAAATCTGGCACTAACCGTTTACGGCTTGGAAAGCTGTTTCTGACTAACATGATCTACTAAGAGTTTTTTCTGTTTTTTCTTGCTGTCAGTCGCACTTATTGTGCACCTGCACCCAGGGATGTGTTGGGAGAGCTTAGGACGCTTCGGCGTTACGGCTAGCCCTCACTTCTCTTGTGTTTCGGAGGGGACACCGGGTACCACATCTAGTTCACTAGAGGCGATCCTCTAGAGAACTGGTGTGGTTCTTTGCAGGTCGCTCACGAGTCGCGACTGGTAGTAAGAAGAACGGTCTTTACTCTTAATAGATGATGTTGGTCAGTTTCTCCTGCCCATGTATGGGAAATCGTCGCGAGGCGAGCCCCCCCTCCTCCTGGAGGTCTCAGACCGCGAGCCACCTTAACCAAGGCAAGCTCGCCCCCCCATCTCAGCCCACTTCTCAGCAGCTCCACCGCGCCATCTCAGTTCGGCCAGCAGGAGCAACCAGCTCAGTCTTTCGAAGTCATCAGCCCACGTCGCACTTGTCGGGGAACCCGTGCAGGAGGCGAGTGTTCCTTCTCAGAATTTTCAGCCACGCTAAGGCGCAATGAGAGCACGAGACGTATCTTCATCACGCAAACAGTCAGACACCAAAAGCCAGAAGTTACACTTAAGCACGCGAAATGGTGAAAAAAGTCTAGGGTGGTGTTGCTGTTTGCCCGCACGCAGGACCAGAACAAAACCCAGGATGACTGACGAAGTCAAAGCCCTACTGGGCGAGATCAAAGCAGCCCTCGGACAAGCCCGGGCGGCAGCGGAGTCGAAGGATGGAGAGCGCCTCGTTGAGAAGGCACTCGAAGTCCAGGCCATGACCGCGTCAGTGCTGCGGCTGAGCGATAGCCTCGCCCCGGACGTGATGATCGTGGAGCCGAACGGCGGCGCCAACGTGACCAAGTATTTCTCGCTAACTTTTTCAGTCAACTCACAAAGTAAAATCTCAATCACTGAAAAACGCCACGCCACACATCAAGATGCTAAACAACGTCACCACAGCCAAGCGCTCATGCACGAGCTGGAGGCGATCAAGAACAAAATGAACGCGAACGAAGAGCACAACAAGAAAGAGTTCGATAGAGTGGGGAAAATGCTCGGAGACATCCTGGAGGAACTAATGTTCCAGTACCAGGGTGAGGACGGCAGTGAAAAGAAAGACTAAGCACGAACTTCGGATCATAAGTGGAGAACCACCATCATGAAGACGTTTTCTTGAAAGTAAAAAATCTAAAACAAGTAATCATAAAGAGTAAAGTACCTCAGCAGCTCCATCAGAGCAAGCCGTGGATGCGCGAGCAGTCACCACCCACCGCGAGGCCAAAAGACCTCATGTTGCTCGTTTGTATCACAGCCGTCGTCGTCGTCGTCGTCGTCGTAGCGCGCCGTCGCGTCGCACAATGTTGGCGAGCAAAGCCGGAGGGAAGGAACTATAAGTGTTTCAACAGAGATCAGCAGGAAACCAGAAGAAGAGCGATTACGCAGGACCAGCCACTATGGCAGGTTCCCACATGTATCGCGATTATATGTTTGAAATACACGAACAAGGACTCCTAGACTCTTATCCGGCATGGCCGACCATCACGGTTATCTCGTCTGAGTGTCCGCCCAAAATCGACACTGTGCTACCGGTCACGCACTGGCTGTACAACCGAGCGTACGGCGACGCCGAGAACGTCCATTGGAAACATTTGGACGAGATCATCGAGGCGGCCGAGAAGCAGGAGACTGACTTCCAGGCCAAACTCAAGGAGCACCGCGCCGGCGGAAACCCGTTCAGGCGGAGGGAAACAGTCAACAACTCATCAGCAACCCCGCCCAACGGCGCGGTGTACTCGCAAACAGCATGGACCCTTCAGTCGGAAGCAGCAAGGGGCGCGACAAACCCAATGAACCGCCGGCCCAGGAGTCGGACTCCGAAAGAAAGATCAAATACTACACGGAACCTTTCGAAAAAGACAGCCTTGAGTTCCTCATCTACCACTTGCTGCCCGTCCGCGTCGACTTCGGCTTCTCGGAGTGCGGGAGAAACATCGAACAACTGAAGAAGAATGCCCAGGAGTACCTGGACAGCAAGAAGGACTGGTTCAAAAAATTCGAGACGGAGACGTCGGCCAAGAACTTCGCCGCGAATGTGAACGACGTACACATTGTGCGGCTGCTCATCGAGTTGAAGAAGACCGAAAAATTCTTCCCCCCGAAGGAGGGCAAGAACGACGGAGAAGCCAGTGAGAACATGGAAAACGCGAAATGTATCAAACTACATCACAGAATGACACAAAGCATGAAACTATCCCGAATAAAACAAAATCTAAATCCTTCACAGATAAGTTGCTCATCATCGTGGAAGCGCTCAACTTTTTGTCCAGCTGGGCAATCAAGGTGGGAGAGGACAAGTTGGCCACTGTGCCAGGAGGCCTCGACTATCGTCTGTCGGCGCGTCTGCTCAACAATTCCGGGATCAAGTACTGCGAGTTCATGCATGTCCTACAGAGGATCTATCAACGGTCGTGCAGTGCCGGCCTGTCGCCCAACTTTTGGAAGACGCCGTACAAGATGTTGTTTGCCGGCTACTCGTCGCTGAATTACATCGACGACGTCCACACGGCCGAGTGCTGCATGAGAGCGGAAACAATCATAGCAGCGAAGGAGCTGGTAACGGTTCAAGTCGAAAGGGCCTACGTGATGGCGGCAGTCGACCCCATGGCCGTGCTGCTGACGAATGCTGCGGCCGCGCTCAACAAGTTGATTCCAGTGCCGGAAAGCCACCTGCGAGAGCAAACCAAGAAACCGTATTACTTTTCACCATCAGCAATAAGTTTCATTCTCGCGAAAAGCACAAACCATAATCTAAAAAGCACCCAGGTGGATCTTCATCAAAGACCTCGAAGAAGCCGGGGAAACGATGGAGTTCAGCAGAATCTGCACGGTGTCAACGCAAGAAATGCTTGCACCGGACCCAGAAGAAGCGAGGATCAGCCCCCGGCCGGAAAAGCGCGGTGCCGCGGACACGACGGTGCCAGACATGTCCGGAGCTCCGATCCTCGAGCAGATGCAGACGGGTGATCAGCAAAAAGGAAAAGGGAAATCATCAGGAAGCACCATCTTCATTCCAGCTGGGAAAGGCCCGATGCCGACGCATTTCGGCATGGGACAGAGCGACCCCCTCAGCAAGCTCACACCAATGGGGTGGAGCGGCTTCGGAAACCCGCAGCCGGGAGCTGGACAGCAGCAGCAGCAGTACAGTCACAGCTACATGAACCTCAACGCCCCACCGAGCGTCAGCCCGATGGGAGGCGGAGGGGCGAGCATCAACTTCCCACCGGGAGGAGGAAAACCGGCTCAGAGCTTCCCCGCGTACCAGCCGCAACATCAGC
>RXOD01004729.1:0-18790 GCA_005223375.1 Amoebophrya sp. AT5.2
CGTGCCTGCCGTGGCGGCCATCCTGGCCGACCCACTTGAACGAGGGAAAGAGGGGCGGCGGCGTGGGAAAAAATGCGGCGGGGCAAAATGGTCTGCCCGCCTGGGGGCGCAACCGCTGCAGCGCTATCGCGCTGGCCGCTGAAAACATAGGGCGGCGAGGCGGGCCAGGTATTTGATTTGCCGGCCTCCTTCCCTGGTGAGATATGACTGCCCTGGGCGGCACACCGCTCTGTCATTGACTAAACCAAGCAAAAGTCAAACAAATAGTATAGCGTCGTAAATGTAAGAAGCACCCTGACCACGTCGCGAGTGGATGTTTTATTATTCTGCCCGAATTCGTCTTCATTTGCTGCCCCGTCTGTGTTTCCGCCGCCTGTGACTATAAAGTCCGCGGCGTTGAAGCTGCTCCGGCAGCGTCCAGCAGCTTGGTGGCGCGCTGCCTGCACAAACATTTCGACGGCAGCGCTCGGGGCATCCCTGGCATGGCTTGGCTGGCTCTTACATGACGCGGAAGGAGGAGCTAACGACGCCGCGGCGACGTTCCGCTTCGGGCCCCCTCCAGAAAACTGCAAGCGAATTGGCCGAACTGGGCTCGAATTCTCAGACGACAGTGGGGAAGACAAGACTCGCTGTCGTTTCGCCTGCAGCTGCTGCTCTGCTTTTTTATAGTCAGCCGGGCACGCACACGCACCCGCACGCGTACTTTCGGGTCGCTTGCGAGTGGCTCTCCCCATCACAGTGTGCGCGTGCCGCGAGCGCGGTGCTCTGCTGAGGATTGAATTCGGTAGAGTCTCTGCCGACGCGAGGCGCTGTTCGAGGTGCAACGCCGTCAAGTGCGGCTGGCTTCGATGCCAGGAGCGAGAGAAGCTGCCATCCTTCCGCTAACGAAAAAATGGCGCAGCTGGACTTCGATAGAACTGCTTACATATCAAAATCAAGCCGATGCAGCTATTGCTATCCGAGGTTGACAAAGCTACTGAGACTGACGGCGCTTTCATTTCGGTGCCAGAATTTGGATTGCTTTGCTTTTGAGTCGGCGTACGGAATTTTTCGTAAGATTAGAGCTGTGATCGACAGTGTCCTGCACTCTATTGAAGACGCAGTCGTGTCACGGTCAGTACACGTAGGCGCTTCTCGGCCGCCGTCTCATCGGGCTCAAACGCTCGGTCTCCGCGCCCGCTTCTCTCGAAGGGTAACTTGCTCGCTCTGCAGTCTGTTACCAAGTAGCAGTAGGTTTTCAGCACTCAGCAATCTGCCCAATATGAAGAAAGAGAGCTCTGCCCGGCTCAAGCCTCCTTTCGTGGAGGTTTTCTGCCGCGGGGCACTTGTCAAGAAAAATTCGCTGGCCAATCAGAGTTGTTTCAATTGCAGCTGCTCTCTGCACTTTCTCACTGAGTTTGACGCTGTATACTACCGAGCTGCACTGTCTCACTTAGTTGACATGCGCTCCGCACTGGCTTAAGAAAATCGTAAGTGCGACGAAAAGAAAAATACTTACTCACGCGCCGCAGCGCCAACTATGATCAGAACGCGTTCTCCTACTCGTCGGCGGTATTTTTTCAAGGCAGCAATCTGCGATAACCTGTCTCGTAGTGATGACGCCAAGACTACTTCTTTTTCGTCGCGCGTGGCTGCGCCTTGCCCTTCGCTGCGATCCTCGCCTTCGGCCGCGCAGCTGCTTTCCCCCGCGCTGCTTGAGCTTGTGCCTGCACTCCGGCCGCGCTGTGCACGCGCTGCTGCGAAGCGTTCGCGCCTTTCCCTGAAGGTCCATCCAGCTCGGCGTTCTGCATGTGCTGCTTAGCCAGCATGGCTGCGGTTTTCGGGTCTGTCAGCGTGTACCGGGGCGTCCAAGTGAGAAACAGACCCAGTCCTCGAGGCAGCTCCTCGCTCATTCGTTTCAACACCTTGCGCTCGCCCTCGGTCTTGCTTTCAGCTTGCAGCGCTCGACGGCCCGCGTACATGTGCTTGTTGTAAAGCGATTGCAAGAGCTGCCACTCGTTATTTTCCGGGGGGCGATCTCTTCGGTCGCAGAAGTGTTTTAGTAAAAACCGCGCCCGCACACTCCACAGCATCAGATACAACCTGCGTTTCAGTTTTGGCGAAAAGTGTAAAGACCATCGCTCTCTAACAATAACCTGTATGATCTTAGTCCTAGTCAGGCGCTTGGTGGCAGAATCAAAAGCATTCGAAGATGAAAGCACCGAGTCACTTACTTTGCGGCTTTAACACGTCCCGGACGGTAATTCCGCGTTGCGGTTCGAGTAGAAGCCTGCGCCAAGAAGAATGCCGGCGCTAGGGCCGGAAAGCGGTCCCATATGGCGTTCCATCTCCGCCCGTCCGGCGACCAAGCCGCAGGTCCGCACTGCAGGGTTTTTCCAACGGCTTTCCCCCCCGTTTTCCGGAATTCCTCCACAGCTGCAGTTTTCGCGCGCCAGCCGAACTCGTTGATCCTCCAAAACGGATGAGCCGGCATTCCGCGCGTTACCAAAAGATACGCCCTCTGGCTCTACTGCCGCTTTCTCGTAGTGATATTTGAAGACGCTGTCTCACCACGCTCGTGCTCCTAGTGCGGGCACGGGAGCCAGTTACTACGCCTAGACTCAGCGAAGCATTACAACTGAGCCAACACCTATCTGATCGGGCTACCCAAGACCAGGAAGCCCCCCCTTGTATGGACCGCCGAGGGCATCAAAGAATAATAGAGAAAGTCCTGCTCCTGTGTTTGAGACTGTGCGGCGGTGGGTGCCAGAGAGTCCATAAAAATTGCCCTGTATTCAGAGCGGCATCGTGTGCTTGCTGCAAGTCTTGGAACCGCACCAGATCGGCAGCAGAGAGTCCGAGCGCGCCATCTGTAGAAGGTGCCGGGGCCGGCTCGGCTACACTACTACTCTGCCCCGCTGCCGGCGCCGATGCGTCCTTATCCAACTCGCGCTGCCACCGCTGCAGCCGCTTCTGGAGCTCGTCTTGTACGGTCGCGTCAAGCTCCCTCTGTGCCGCTTCGGCGCAAAAATTGCTGATTTCTGCATGGTCATTAATTCCAAAATCCTCCCCGCGGTTGCTCCCAGTGTTCTGCGCGCGAGGAGACCCAGCCTGGTTGTCCGGTAATCCAGCTGCAAGCCCCTGAGCCGACGCGTCGGGATCGTCTCGTTCTGGTGGATCTAATTCCGAAGCGTCGAACGCAGCCGCGGCAGCGATTTCTTCGGGACTGCTACCGGCCAGCACAGCTACTTCTTCCAGATTCATGTTGTCGTCGAAACAAGTGATGCCGAGATCCCCGCCGGTCTGCTCTACTTCCTCTTCCGCAATAATCGCATTCTCCTGCTGCTTTAGATTTTCAGCAGTGTCCGGAGCAATGTCTGTGCTTCCGTGAATAGCCCCGCGCAAAAAATGAACTTGGTTCAGCACATCGCGATCGCGTCCCGACGGTCGATCTCGCTCGAAAATTTTTCCTGATTCTTTCACTTGCTTCTGCTGCAGCTTTTCGAGTGCGATCGCGGCCTCTTCGCGTGCCGCAGCGAGTCCCTCGGCAGAATCTGGGGGCGGCGCGTTCTCCGACTCGATCTTCGGCAGTCGCAGACTCCCGCCCAGCGGCGCTACCTCCTTTACTTTTTCCAAAAGCAAGTACGGGTCGTTGATTATTCTCGGCGTCTCTAGCTCGTGCAGCAATGTACGCGGACGCCCGGGGAGCGTCGGAAGTCGCGGATAGAACCGCGACATCTGCTTCTCGTCGTCCGAAAGCTGCTGGACGAGGGAGGGGGTTATGCCATCGAAGTTGTCCCAACAGCAATGCGCCTTCTCTTCCGTGGCCTCTGTATAGGCAACCGGATACACCAGCGCAATCTTCGCCAGAAAGAACCTGCAAGATTTGATCAAGCGAATCGGAGCGAAGTGGGCGTCCTCGACGTCTTTCCACTCACTATCAACTAGACGAACTGCGACGACGCGCGACGTGAGCGAAGAAGTGCCATCCGCCAACTGCTCGCCCACGGAGACTGAAGCTGCGCCTCTGCCAGCTTTTGGTAGCACGCGGGCCCCTCCACTTGTTTCCGAACGCGGCGACTGCTCCGCCGCCTGGCCGTCCTTGCTGGTGCTGCTACTGGCCGCGTTTCTTGATGAAGTTGGCCCCGACGCGGAGCTTGTTTTTATTGCAGAAGACGATGACGATGACCACACAACGTCTGCGGAGGAGATGATCTTGTCCTCCGACAAATCCACATAATGCGGATCGTCGTCGACACCACCAAGACGCACGAACTGGCCGCTTCGGCGTTGCATGCAGTGGGCTCGCGTCAATGACGAGCGATCGGGCTTGTTGAGGTCCCATGGAATCACCCACGATTCCACTTCGCTGTCCGCTTGCTCCGGAAATCCAAAATCCAACTCTACTACTAGCATTCGCTGAGGATCTCGAAAAGGCTCGAGCTTCGCGTATTGTTTTGCTACCTCAATCCACTTTTTGTTTTTCGCCATGGCTTCGGACTTCGTGAGGGCGGTGCGAAGAAGGCGCTCGTAGTGCAGCCGCAGATCTTTTGTTGCCGAACTGCCACTCGCACTACTGCTGGAGGCGGTCGCGGTTTTTTTATCTTCTTGCGCTGCTGCTGCTGCCGCCCCCGCCGCCTTCTTGGACGAAGAGGCTTGGACGTTGCCGTCTTCGTCTAATTTCCCGACCTGGTATTCTGCCGCGGTGCGCAGCGCCGCGTTGAGAATGGCGAACTGCGGATCCTTTTTCCCGAAGTCGGTAGGGTTTCCGCTGGTGGTGCGCTCCCCTACGAGCCTGAGCTTGAGAGGGCGGTTTGCTTTCAGTCTGTTGTCGCGCAGAATCCCAATAAACTGCCCCAACACCGATGAAGACGGATGCACATACGCAAAATCAAGAAGCTCCCCCGCCACAGTATCCGAAAACTCCCGCGGGAAAACAAACTTCGCGTACGGACTCGTGTTCGCCCTGCTGTATTCCGCAACCAAGGCACGCGACAACTTGAGATGTGCCCGCAGATCCACGACTTGGTGCCAAAGCTGGTCGCGTCGATGGAGAGCGAGCAGATCTTCTTGCTGCAGACCCTTGCTCCGGAGATCTGCCAAGCGCGCGGCGGAAGTGGTGTTTTGAATAAAAAAGTCTCGATCGCGACGCTCGATGTTTTCGAGGTGATAGCTTTTTTGGTCGTCGCTGTCGAGGTCGAACCAGTCGTCAAGGCATTCGTTTCGCGATGCTGTTTGGTGCCTGAATTCCGCACAACCGCCATACCTCTGCGGGCCGTCGCACGTTTTATTGATGAGGGTCTTCTGCTCGGCAAAGTACTGCTTTACCCGTTTCCGCGGCCCAGAAAATACCGCTGCGAGATGTCTGCTTTGAGCGCTTGCGCTGATGGATTCCGTCATTTTCGCGGCGCCAGTCCTAAAAAGCTGACCTTCACACTTGGGATACTTATTGTATCTCTCCATTAGGACGCTTGCGTCCTTCACGTGGCGCATGTAGTAGATGTGCCCCTCCATCATCCACTGCCGGTCTGTAGGATCGGCGTCCGCCAATGTTTCACCGTTAATCGCCGCAGCAACCACCGACGCCTTCCAATCCCGAGACGTCAACAGCCGCAAGAATGTTGAGACGTTATCTCCCTGTCCTCTCTGCGCCTCCCGCAGCTCGCTTTTCGTCAAGTTCCGCTTTGGGCTTTCGAGTCCTCCGCCGCGCCCTCGATGCCCGTCTTTCTGCCAATACGCAGCAAAATCATCCAGCGACGACTGCTTTTCCGCATCTGTCTCGAGCCCACTATACTCATCGACGTACCTCTCCCACACCGTGCGCGAGTCGACCACCCTGCCCTTCATTCCACCCTTCAGATTTAGCTGCGCCCTGGCCGTGCCGTCGCGAATAGTTTCAGCTTCTGCACGATCCAGGGTGCCGCCACCGCCATAAAGCACGTCGCGCGGCAAAAACATCAATCTTCTTGAAGAGCTGACGTGCCCGAGCTGGAACGACTCCCACCGGAGTTTGCGAAGCGCAGCCTCGTCTTCCGTCGTTGCCGTCCGGCCTTCCACGGTCAGAGTAGCTCCCTGAGATCTCGAACTTGGCACGGCGACGACGTACGCGCAAGTTGCGACCTGGTGCAGCTTCTGCTGCTCCCGTGAAGAGAAGCACATTTTCGCGTCTTGGTCGTCGTTGATGGAGTACACGACCCCGCCGTCCATGACCGTGACGCCGGCGGCGCCCTGCCCGCAGAGGCTTATCAAAGCCGCAACCACATTCAGCCACCGCGTGTACGATACTGTGTTCCAGCTCGTCGATGCAAAGAGGCGGTCTAGTCCTTTGCGTATTTTTTCCTCGACTGGTGTTTCTCGTTCCTTTCTCTGTTGCTTCGTTTCCCCTGCAGGCGGCTCAGCTTCTGCAGCAGGTCCGGCACTGCTGGCGCTGGTCCTATCGAACTCCACCAGAGCCTTGCTCGTCGACGCAGGCAGCATTAATCCATCCGCGTCGAGACGGACGAAGCGGAATTTGTGCGCGGATAATTTGCTCCACTGCGTCCGGTAGAATGAGTGGTAGAGTTGGGACCAGAACGCGTCCTCCTCGAATTTTTCCCGTTCGCGAATGTCGTCGGTCGAGAACGGACGCACAACCCATCTGCGCGATCGCTGGAGCCCAGTCCACCTTGAGAAGAGTTGTGAGAGAGAGTTGGAAGAGACAGCTGGTGCGCGACAGAATTCATTGTATACAGAAACGCAGCCATGAGAAGCTGTGAGATAAAGACGCGAATGCTGTCTTCGTAGAAGAAAGCTGCGAGAAAGCTGAAGCAGAAATCTGGAAAAAAAAGCTACTCTTGCAAAAACGTGCGAGATGCGAAGGCTAACGGTATAGAAAGAGCTCGCTTTTGTTTTTAAGCTGCAAACGCATTCGAAGACGAGAGAGAGCCAACCATCAATATTACAAGCGCGCCTTCACCCCCTGCACATAGAGGCGGAGCCTCTTTTCGAACGCGTTCCCGCTGTACGTGCCAGGCAAATACTGCACCAACATTTTCACTGCTTCTTCGAGGCCTGTTGCCTGTGCATGCTGTTTGCAATTAGTGATGTGCGTCATCACTCGGAAGCGTCTGTAGCCCACCCCTCGCAGGAGTCGCAGGAGATCCTTCAGCCAAACGACCACATAAAAAAGCGCCAGCATTTCACCCTTGTCGGCGAGGAAGAAGAGGTGGAGAACCTTCGTGTTGCAATTTCTGTTGGTTGCCAAGTGGAAAATCAAATCCTTCAGCTCGCCAATCACGGCGCATGCCGTTTTTACGCTGACGTTGACATCGTGTCGGGCATCATCGCGCCTCTGCTTTTTCCGATTGGCATTATCTTCTGCGTGATCATCCTCGCCGTCAGCGTCTTTATCTGCTTCTGCGCCCGAAAAAAAGTCCTGCTCCTCTCCATCGACATCGGATCCCCGGTCGTCTGCGGTTTTGTCGGCTGCGGACTTGTTGCCTATCACCCCCAGCATCGGGTTCGCCCCTATCCTTCGCAACGGATAAGATTGGTCGATGCTGTTTACCACCTGCTTCCCCCGGATCCATTTCGTAGTTAGTGCGGTGGTGACTATGCCCAGAAAGTGGTTGCGGCGGTCGACGCGAACGAGATTATTTTTTTTCATGAACGCAGCGCGGCCGGTGATTGCGTTCCCGACGTATTGATTTTGACGAGGGGGCTCAGACTCCGCTCGATTATTGGCTCGCCCCCCGCCGTTTTCCTCTGCGGTACACGACGAAGCTGTAGCGCTCGGCGGAGGCGGTGCCGTTTTCTCGACCGATGCTCGTCCAGGTTCCGTAGCTGGGCCTGCCACTCCAACTGAAGCTGACCTTGCGGGAGCTCCCGGCCGAATGCCGAAGACTTTCGCCTTCCCCTGCGTTTTGTCCGTCTGAACGATCAGCGCGGCCTGGCCATCCTCAGAGAGGTTTAGCTCGTGCCGCATTTCCTGCTGCAGGGCGAAGTTATATGCTACGGAGCACTCCAATAAATTCCGCTTCTGCTTCAGATTGAGAGGCAGCACGCAATTGAAGAACTCTGTCGTGCTCTCCTCGATCGCGCGTCGCAGCTCGGGCAGCGGCATCGGTGGCAACCTGGAGTCAGTGGTCGATTGCTTCGTTTGTGACGCTGGCACTTTGCTCCAACTGTCGCACTAGCAGACGAAATCAAGATGAAGATCAGATCTTAAGCTTTAACTACGAATCCGAATCAGATGAATTTTCGGCCTCGTCGTCGTCTCCATCCCCGTCCGTCTTCAGGCCCCACGACGAGTCACTGCCTTCAGTTACTGCGTCGGAGTCCGATGCCAGAACATAGTCCAGCAGCTTGTTGTACGCTTTACCCAGTACCCGGCGAGCACGCTTTTCTTCCTTGTCTGTGACGACTCTACATCGGCGCACCCTCGGCGGGGAGGTACAGCCTGGGTCTCGGAAGTTCTGCTTCGGAATCGGACCGCTTGTCTTCCCGCCTGCTCGAAGCGCCGCCTGATTCCGTGCGTTTTTCGCGGCGGCTTCCGCCTCCAGTTGTTCGTGAGCCACCATCGTGTGGCCCAGATCTTCGTCTGCGCCGATCGGTCGCTGCCGAGTCCCGCGTCTGTTGCTTTCCGGCAGATTCGCTGCGAGCGCTGGAGGAATAATGCCGCCGCCATTGCCGAATACAGTACGCCCACCCTGCCGGTGGAGAGTAGAAGGAGCGTTTCTCGATAACGTCGAGGACGACTGCGAGTCTTCAACTACGCCGGAAAGACCATGGCCACTTGATGGCGGCGCCGCAGTCGACGCGGCAGACCCCAGAAGCAGCTCTCGCCCCCTCCTACCGCCCTTTCTCGAGCGTGATCGTCCTGTCCGGATCCGCGGCGTGAAGTAGTGACATTGAAGAGCATGTGCGTCGCCCACCCGCCGATCGCGCGTCGCTTTTCCTCCCCGTTGTTCTTGCGGCCGTCGACTGCGACCGCGGCGCGTTTCTCCGTAAACTGAATTGCGTAACCATTGCGGAAGGCTGTCTCGGTCTGCAGTCATAGAAACGTCTGCGATCGCCGCCGCTGCCGGTTTTCCGTAGCCAAAGAGTCGCTCTCGCGCGTCGCGGTCGCGCCGTTGTTGTTCTCGCCGTTCTCCCCGACCGCTGATCTCTAGCAAACGCTCCCCCGCTTTCATTCTTGCTTTGACGCGGACCAGAAGTAGAAAGAGCAGCCCAAGACCGCGCGCGCTGCACCACGACGGGCGACCGTCTTTGGCGTCGCTCTCCTTGTTTGCAACAGAGCGCTCCAGCACGGCGCGCTTCCGACGCTGGCTTTCGTGCGGTTCTCGTTGGTGCTGGCGGCGAATGGCGAGGCTGTGTCCGGTATGAGGCTGATCAGCCAAGGCTTAATACTCAGAACGTGCCTGCTTGTCGACGCTATCGATCCATGATCCCGGTGGCCGCAACTCTCCAATGCTACGGCCGCAAGAACTTCGGTTAGAGGATTCGCAACACTACCTAGGCTGATTTTGGATCGATTTGGTTGTGGTGGATCGATGGCCACAATAAATCTTCTCAGAAATTTTGAATAGAAGAGATACGAGCTCAAGCACAATTCTCGAACACTAGGGATCGAGCCGTGCTTCCATGTTGCTGGGAATGATCGGCGCGCGGGTTGGAGTGCCTGCTTACATCAGACGCCTGCCCTCGTCTACCGCAACTCTGCAGCTGCTGTTCTGTCTCGAACGCACGCACGAGCCTCATTGCTGTCGTTCTCATATATCAGACAAGAAAACGCGCCGCCTCCATCGGCAAATCGAAATCACTTCCACCTTGCAAAGAACTGAAATCGTCGCTGTTTGTCTCCTCGGAAGTAGAGATAGGCAGATGACCCCTCGACGGGGCACGCCGCCGTCTGGTCTTCGTTGCAGCAAACGCGTTTTCATCCACAAATTATTCCGGAGTGCCCGCTATCTTGCTCTTACTGATTGCGATGAACAGCAGAAAGATCATAGCAGAGCTGTCCGCATCACTGATACTTTTTAATGTGTTGCCTCAGGTCACTAAAGGTAGTGCAGGAGCCAGCCACTCACTGCACCGCGTACTTGCTCGAAGAGAAGTTGGCTTTCACAGTCGACAGATCGAAAATAATGAAGAAAGAAAATAAATAACTAAACAAATAACTCAGCACTTGATCTGCGATAGATGAAAGCCTATGTAGGACTGAATCTGCTGCACGTCTGTCAATAGACTCACTAGGTAAATCCAAACTTTCATCGGATGACCGTCGAAATCAGAATTACTAGACAAGATCTTCATCGACAAGATGTGTATAGCAGAAATAAATAGCGCGCGCCAGTCTCTTGATCTCTACTGCATGGGTTCAAGGTGCGAAACGGAGTGGCTCCATTCCAATCGGAGAGTCGCGATATAGCTGCGCATCATATACAGCTGTATTCTGAGACGAGACCACAGTAAAAAATGCTAACGAAGCCGATCCAGCGGAGAAAGTGAGGGGTTGACGCGCGAGACGACGAGTTCTTCGAGTACTAAGCAGAAGCAAGAGAGCTAAGTCCTTGTAATAAATATTAGCCCGCAACGCGAGCGCCCGTCCAAGAAGGAGCCGCCCGTCTTGCGATATCACCCACAGAACTCGCAAGCACCTCCCGTGCTGAAGAAAATTTCTGAACGCAAGTTTACAAACAGTATACTCAATTGCAATTCGACATCTATGTAAAACTACAACTCAGTAAGTGCCTGACCCGGTGCGTCAATTATTTCGCTTTGATCATGCCGCAAAGTAGATGCTCGTGTCCCATTAATATTTAATAGGAGTCCTCGTTGAGGGAGCTGTCCTCGTCCTTCATAACCACGCTTTCCTCCTTTGGAGCCGCCACGCTGGCCGGCTCGGGCTCGTCCTCCTCGTGGACCACGGCCAGCACGGCGGGGCCAACGTTGGCCGACGACGACATGGACGAGTTGAGGTTGACGCTGGAGTCGTTGTTCATCCCAACGCCCGTCGCGCTCGAGCTGGAGCTCGCGCCTCCACCAGACACAGGGGTTGGAAACCTTGCAAGAGAGATAAGTAGTAGCATTGTGGTCTCGCCCTCGTCAGAAAGGAAAGGGAGAAAGAAGAAGGCACAAATAAACGCAGTACTTGCGTGTGAAGATGTTTTGGCCGCGCGCATCACCGGCGAAACCGAAACCACCACCGAAACCTTCGAACTTGCCGTAGATCACGTGAGACTCCTTCGACCGCGTAGAGCTGCATTGATGAAACAACTTTCGGCATCATCTTGGGAATAAAGGAACTCACGTCGGTGGGGAGGAGGAGCAAAAAGATTGATTATGGGAGTGAGTCTTCAATCAATGTGGAAAAATCTAAAGCAATGCATCGCCTGAAAGAAAAACGCCACCAATTGACTGTACAAGATGAAGGTTTTTCCCGCTGACAGGGGCATTTCAGGGATCCCGGGAGATTCCAGGGACTCCATCTTGATCATGTTGATGCCGTCCTTGTCCTCCCCCAGCTGGAAGGGGCTGGTGGTCCAGTTTAGAAATAGGTTTGCGCTTGCGCCAGTAAAGTGCCTTTCGGTGCTACAAGGACAGCGACCGACATAGTATATTTCGACGAATCTAAATCCGCGAGCAGATGCTCCGCAAGAAGCCTCAGTCACATCAATCTTCAGAAACACTGGAAACCGGACTGAAAGGAAGCGAAAGGCTACCGCTTGGCGTCCGGCGACGGGCTGGGAGTCGCGAAGGCCTGCAGGCGCACACTGGCCTTGTCGCGCTTTCCGAACTGAAAAGGAGCGGCAGGGGCGTCGTTTTTCTCCACGTTGGTACCTGGTGTGGTGTGCGGGGGCGGTTGACTAGCGGAAGAGCCTTCTCCTACTGGACATAGAGTATATGCAAAGAAATACTGTCAGCGTCAGCGAGCTAATCCTAATGGGGTGCGTGGACCCTCACAACGCGCAATGGCGTGACTCCATCGCGTACCGTCCGCATGGGGATGGACATATTAGCAGACAAGAACGGCACCGATCTGGGTCTGGGAACGGTTCTTCCGCGGCGAGAACTCCAGGACTTCCAACAAGTTGTACTCCTTGGGGTTCAGACCCTTCGTCTTCATGACGTCGTAGGCGGCCACAATCGCATCGGTCAAAATCTCCACCTTGTTGGCGTGCACGGTGTTGGCAGCTTTGGCTTTCTCCAGCTCGGAGTAGAGGACCTGTGCAAGAACTGGCGAGTAAAGCCCCGTAATGTAGTACAAGCCCAGCTTCTGAGTGGCGTGCAAAGACCAACTCCGCGAAATCCAACTTCCGAATAAAAAGTAAAAATCTGAGACATGTACAACGACGCCGAGTGAAAATTAAAATACCCCGCAGTGGTTTTCCAAAGTTTGCTTCATCCGCAGCATCGTGCTGCCCAGCTCATCCATGTACTCCTTCTTCACGCTCTGCTGGTCCCGCATCATCCGGCCGTCCTCTTTCAAAATGTAGCAGCAGCTCCGCTGTGGATGTGATCATTACCAATGAGTGAGAGTGTTAATATTGACGACAGATAGTGTCGCCGTCGCGCCCACGAGTTACTACAGAAGCAAGGATCCGCTGAAGCTGTTCTTGTCGGACTTTGAGATTAATGCTGCGGGAACGAGGTAGCCGACGCCGTAAATAAACATATGCGACGAGGTCCCCGCGTCGTGCGACACTATTATATATTAAGTACGACGTGTTCGGCAAACTTTTCGTTCTGTTCGAAATTCTCCGCCAGCTTCGCCTTGAGCATGCGCTGGCGGGAGTCCATCTCGAGCATGATTTGCTCCGGAAACTGCGGCAGCTCGTCGGAGCCGTTGTCCATTGTAGGAGTTGCGAACAGCGGCACCGGCATTTCCGAACGCAAGGCGAAGTACTGGCGGGCGCGATGTCGGTGTGCGTGTGATCTGGTGCGGCGTAGCACTACTTGATGGCGACGTCCGAAAGCGGGGTCGTGGAAGATGATTCGCAAAATGGAGGCAACAGCACGTGCTCAACTTTAATATTAACGATAGCGCTGAACAAGATCTCGCAAGGAGGCGGGCTTTCGCTACACTGCTGCGGAAAAAAAGTCGGGCTGTGTGAGCTCTGACATTTTGGATAATTAAACGCACACTGAAGACGCATTGTGTATCTGTTACGGAGAACCAAATGCGACGAAATCCGCGATGACGCGGAACTACAGAACACCAGCACGCCGCTGGAAAAAAAGAAGCGGAAGAGGCGCTCACACTTTAGACGAAGTCTTTCTGTCTCTCCGTTTGTCCGTCTGTCGTTACGTCCTGCCGTGCTGAACAAGCAAACTCCCCGGGTTCTTCGCAGCGCTCTCTTCCATGAGCAACCTAAGGGCATGCTGCCTCCACGGAGGAGCCTCGCAATGCCGAGGCAGTTCATCGTCTGGCTTCTTTTATGCTCCTGTAGCACGACAAGAACTGATAGCCCGAGCTCCTTATTCTGTGTAGAGCCAGCACGTGCGCACAGGCAAGCGGTTTCGTTTCTGACTTCCGTCGCGCTTCCAACATGCATTGCCTCTCTTGCTTTGTTTCGTCAAGTTTAAGTATCTATATCGGGCACGGCCTCAAGTCATCCCTTCAAGGCAAGCTGTTCTTCCCCTATCCCGTAGCGCCCCGAACTGCGCCGTCGCAACAGCGCATACTTCTTCCTCAACCTTCACGCGGCGCGGTTTCTGCGTCCACCGATCCGCAATCTCCTGATTGTTTGAAAATAAGGCTCAGGCGTTATGATGTTGCTAAGAGATAAGGCGCAGTTGTTATGATGTTGCTAAGAGATAAGGCGCAGTTGTTATGATGTTGCTAAGAATATCCACATGACCAAGCACTTATGACCAAACGAAAAGCATAGCGACCGTCTCGCCCCGTCTTCCATTCCTCGCATTCGTTTTGCCCTTCGCAGTCGCGTTCTTTTCAATTCCATTCAGAAATGGAAAGCGCTCCCATGCTGGTAGGTGCGACCGCAGCCCGAAATCAGTATCCATAGGGCATTGCAAGCTTTCCTGACCGCAGCAGTCGGCATCCGTCGCACATTGTCACCGCCCCAATCTCCAAAGCGCCTGGCATTGATTGTATGAGCCAAACGACAAAAGCCGCGGCAATTCTGACAAATTTCCTGCGAATTCAGATACTTATTAAAAGTGAATTACACCCGGTCGAATTAACATGTGTGGATCTTTCTAAATGCTGTTTATGCAGAGGAAATTTGTCCGTGTCCCAAAAAGGAGGCCCAGAAGTCTCGCGGAGTCTATGGGTCCGCAATCTGAGTCTCGTACTCAGCTCCCGACGCAGCCTTTTCAACCAGTGAAAAGTGGGACATATTTCCTAGGGGATTCTAGGTCCCGGCTTGAATGTCAAGGAACCCGGGACATATTTCCTAGCAGGGGTGTTGAGGTGCCGAAGCGAGTTGGGACACAGCATAGTAGGGGAGAAAGCTTCTGCTCGGGGTCCGGACTAAGGCCCCTGCCCGATCGGCAGCTCTCCGACACACAGCTAGCCACGAGACTAGGAGCGCGACCACCTTCTCGAACTCCTGCAAAAGTGGGACAGGCACAAACTTCCTCTGCATACTGTTCGTCCGTGTCCGCACGCTGATAATTGTGTCCCCGCTGTCCACGGCGTCCTCGTTCTCGACATCGCACGCACGCTCGATGCACAGGCCGCTTATGGCGTGTTCCTTGTATCTTCTATTGCGGGGCTCTTGTTTATGGTCAGGGCGAACCTTCATCTTCGACTGCGGCCAACAGTCGTAGGCGGATACTGTTGCGCGGTCGCCGTCGTTTTTGTATGATTGTGGAAGATCGATCTGCTCGCCCGGATCGTGGAAACTGTAGGCGACGCACTTCGTCCTCGCGTCGGGCGCTCCGTCCATGTAGTCGCAGATAGCGGCGCACATCCAGGCTATATTACACAACCGAAGAAGCGCTTCTGCGGTGAGGGGTGTTACCAATGGGGCGGGTGTCGCCTACTTCGGCTGTACTTACGCAAAGCGTTCTGCCTAGTAGCCGATGAGCATGGAAGTCCTTCCTCGACTTAGAGTCTGACCAGCATAATTCACAACGGACCTAAAGTTCTGCCAAAGTAAGATGCTGCATAAGAACGCAGAAGGGACAAGCTTCGGATGCGTAACGAAGTCCTTCTTGGGATCGAGATCCTCCGTCGATCTGCTCCACTGCACGTCAATTTTTTGGTCACTTGCTGTCGTCGCATGGTACTTGCCGATATACTTCTCCTCGATGTATTTTTGCACATCCTTGGGATTGTCAAACCTGTTTCCACCGCTGCCTTCAGGAGCAAGGACAAGGTGGTTGAGCTTCTTCAAGAGATCGTCCCAGTATGATCCAGCCTTCGCATAGTCGTCGTCCTCGGTAAGCGTCGCAGTCCCGCTCGCCTGCAATTTCACCACGGCTTCAAGAGTCGACTCCGCGGCGTCTTCACTCCAGTCGAACTTGGCGCTCCACTGGTATGGCGATGATTTTGGTGGATTATGATCAACGAAGAAAAGTGCCTCCCGCAGCAGGTTGGCGTAGAGGTAGCCCCTGGCGCACTCGCGGGCCGCCGCATTCTTCACCTCCTGCGTCGTTCCTTTGTAGCCTGCGAAGTCGTTTTCGTCGAAGAGGTTCGTACTGTGGCTCACGTAATACTGCGTCTGGTTCCGCATGTTCGGGGTGAAGTCGAATCCAAGCTGGACGTGGCACAAGTCCGCAAGCAAGAACTCCCCTTTTTTGTTGTCGAGTCGGTACTTGCACGGCGGCGGTGAGGGGGGTGGTGTCGTCCTCCCCACCAGCGTCAAGTCTGCACTACACGCGACTGCCTGGACGCATGTCGCGCCGCGGTTGTCGTGGTGATCGAATTTCCAGATATTTTCGCCGTGGCCCAGGGCGATGACCCCCTTTAGCCGCTCTGCTTGCCCCTCCGATCGCGCAATGTTTCTGTGATCCACGCGGAAATCGATGGTGGGGGAGTTCCCGAACCAGTCATCGGGCATCCCCAACCCTGAGCTCGCTCGCGCGAAGATGAAGTACTTGACTTCATTTTTGAGCTTGTTTTCCCTCGCGACCCGTTCCCACTTTTCTGCGGGCTTGTACCTGTTGCATCCATCGATGTTTGGGCTTCTTTGTACTCCTTTTCATCCTATAAAACGTGCGAAGACATCACACGTTAATTGACTTTGACCATAACTCTAAGAGAGGGAGAGAAGCTCCCGACGCCTGTTATACAAGTCAGCGCCTGTTGAGATTGAGTGGAAGCAACCGATTGAACTATCAGTAAGGACCTGTATGAGCCAGAGTTGCCAGCGTGGTCCACTACTCTTTTCCAGTCACCCTTCCAATTCTCGAATTGTTTTGTATTCCAATGGTCCCGCCGCGAAACTCGCAGCGGTGCGACAGGGGGGCAATCCCGTCCCGGCTCAATGTATGGAAAGTTCAGCTACGAAGTGGCGTGGGTGCGAAGTCTTATCGGGGGGTGGGCGGGAGCTCGTGGAAGGATGTCGCGAATGTCGGAGGGCCTTTGGTGGAGGCCAAGAGGTCCCTTTATAGTCTGAGCAGTTTCTGTTTCCATTTTGAATTTACTAGCAGCAGAATTTCACCACCATTGCCGTCGCAATCCGTCGCAGCAGCTGCCTCGGCCTCGTGCAGCTACAGCGACGCACTTGCTGCTGCTCTTCTAGTTTCGTCAGACAGTCGCTTCTGCCCCGGCGCCGATTGCGTGCGAGCTTACAGATGTGGTGAACGTCTGAACTCGAATAGTCCTCCAGTGTGGCCCGATTGATCGACGGAGACACCTTGCCTCTACCCGCGCCGACAATACAACAAGCTCAAGCTCAATCTCCAAGCAGCTGCTTGCAAAATGGGGCAGCTCTAAACTACTAGTGCCAGCCCGATAAAAATTTTCGCAGCTGTTCGCTTCGCAGTTGAGCCTACCATACGTTGCCGGCCTGGCAGTTCTTTTCTCCCATCTGCACGATCCAGACAGACATGGTACCCTTGCGCGACCCCCAGCGGTCCAATCTAATTCCACTGTGCGTGAAGGCGTCCTCCTCCCTCCACGCGTCGAAGACGGGCCTACTAGCTACTCGGAAACGAGAGCAAGCCAACGGGGCTCAACCCGTTTCAGAGAGAAATCAAAGCGAAAGCGCGAGATGCTTCATGCTTGCGCTTATTTTCTTTTATGTTTGTAACCCGTTGAAGCCCACCTGCAAAGGTTTCGCAAGTGCCTTTTGCTCATTCAAAGAGATACGGGCGGCTGGCTCTCCTGGGCGGAGCAAGCGACGGGGGAGCGAATCAACAAACCGGGCCGCTTGAAGTTCTCACGCTCAAGCTAAGCGGACCGCCGGAGTTCTCCTAAGGTGACCAATACAAAGAACAAACATCGACGAGGACGGGATCGACAAGCCTTCGCGTTCCACTTTGAAGCGCATCGCGTGGAGGGGGATGGGCATGCGTTTCGTACTGCATAAGTAACCAGTATTCCGTAACCGCCGAGCCTTAACCGTAAAATAGAGCGCTGGCACCTGTATCCAATCAATTGCAATGGGTTCGCGCTCCTAAAATTGAGCGCCCCCCACCAGTGCTAGTGGTACTCTTCATCATATCGCGTGACGGAGCAGCTAAGCCCTGCGCGGCACAAGAAGGACACTCCGACGTAGACTGCGGACCCGCGACCGAGGCCCCGACGCAGTGGCCTCCCTACCAGACTAGAAACGGCGGCGCGCGGCATTTCAGCGCCCGCACTGCGTTTCATTATCTACGCCACGCGGGCATCCGAAATTCGCGCGCCGCGGCCTGCAGAATTGCTTCTCGCCTTTCCTAAAGATGGCGCCGAAGATCGGGACTCAAGGAAATCCCATAGCAGTTCCAGACTGGCCCTCGCGCATCCGCATGCGCGCGCCCTCTGCGAGAGCGTTGCGTTCTTAGATGCGCCGTGCGATAGCTATTGCTTCGAAGCCTAAGTATGTATGCACTGAAGAAAGCGGTGCTGCTGTTTTAAGATTGAGGCCCGCGCTTTTCTCGCGATAACGTCATCCTTTGAGTTGGGATCGTCGTCAGTTGTAACCTGTCTTTTCAATACGTCCGGATCATTACTACAAGATATAGCCCCGGCCTCGTGCACCAGAGTGATCTGTTTCAGGCGGTTGGTGTCGCTGAAGGCGGGTCCTTCATCTTGGTCGTCAAGGTCTATTTCTGCCCACAGCTGGGTGCCGTCGAATCCATTTCCACCGAAGCACAGTAAGGGGCGAGGTTGCGGACTCTGCAGTCGTTATAATAAAATGCGTTTGGAATTGGATTTGGATAGGTATCAGCGACTGCCATATCATGAATCTGTATCCGATGATCGTCTGTAGCAATACCGAGATTTTGCCACATGGCAGGCCTTGGTCACCATGGCGATGCGGATCCGGACATCCCTGGATTTCGATTTTCTCTCTCAAATCCTTGAGAACTCTCCTCCCAAAAAAATCGTCGGCCTCGAGGGTCCCCCGCGTCGTGCCCTTCAGTTTTTTCGGGCTCTCATTGAATGCATCGGGGTACGAATTATCTGGGTCCTTGATCTTCGCCCACCGGCAAGGGTCGCGCTCCGGGATCGGAAGCACAGGTTACAGGTCGATTGCTCACCAACACAGTGCAAAACATGGACCCCGCCACGGAGACGAAGTCTTGGCCTTTGCCCTTCTACTTTGGCGTGGGGTTTGCCATAAAATTGGCGCTGCGATGAGTGTGCTTATTTCATCCCCCCGGCCACATCGCCAGCACATGCCAGCTATAACTTATACAAGCGAGGAAGCCGGCC
>RXOD01004730.1:0-18781 GCA_005223375.1 Amoebophrya sp. AT5.2
GGGACATATTTCTCCGTGATACCCGCCCGGAATTTCCTGGACCTCACCGCCATGCGTTTCCTCTGTCGTGGGATTTGCGACGTGGACGAGTTCATCCCGGTGTTCCGGCCCACCATGCACCTGGGTGTGTGGCGGATGCGCCCGGACGTGTGCCCGAACAACTGCACGAGCCACGGCCTCTGCGAGTTCTCGCACTGCATCTGCATGTACGGGTGGACCGGCCCCGACTGCTCCATCCCCCAGTGCCCGGGCTCGCCCTGCTACACGGACCCCAACTCGATGGAGTACCACTGCATCGAGTGCAACGGTCGCGGCCAGTGCGTCACCGACTCGTCGCATCCCTTCGACATCAAAGCGCACTACGGCACGAACGAAATCCCCCCGAATCCGAACCCGCCCAATCCGCAAGGAAGGAGGTGCGAGTGCGACGCCGGATGGACGGGGGAAGACTGCTCAATGGCGGCCTGCTTCCGGAACTGCTCGAGCACGCCCTTCGTGCACCGAGGCACCTGCTGGAACGAATTCCCGGCAGAGCAGTGCATGTGCGTCGACGGCTACGAAGGAAGCTACTGCGAACGCAAAGTCTGCCTGAACAAGTGCTCGGGACACGGGGTACTTCTCTTTTTTACGTATTGATTCTTTCAGAGTAGCCAACACTTCCACGACGTTTTAGAGCTAGTCAATGCATGGATGGGCACGTCGGACTCGGACGATGGTAATGCTTCGACAATGGTAGTATCTACACCTACTGCAGGTGTGCCAGGACGGTGAGTGTATCTGTGACCAGTACTGGGTGGGACCGGACTGTTCGGTGATGACCTTTTCTCCAGGCCGCAACAAGGACACCACCGACGAGCTGCCGACGTAATGCGAACCCGCGATCAACGAAAGGAACCACAACTTACGGAGTACAATAGTGCTTCACGATTTATCGAATCAAGATACGTATAACTCGTCCACCTAAGAAAAATTGATTTCTTCTTTCTTCTGTTTTCGCTGTACAAGATCTACGCCTGGTTAACAACAAGTTGTGGGTGCCAAGAAGTTTGTGAAGCACGACAAGAAAAAGCTGAGCCTGTTGTGCGAGAACTGCCTGTCCAGCACTTCAGCGCGTGCCGAAGATCGGCATCATTCTGCAGCCCGACAAACGTAAACTTTCTGTACTACTCGTCCACCTCAGAGGAAGTCGCGTTATTGTAGACCAGATTTGATTTGTTGTACTGAAAATCGAATCCCGATTCCAGTGACCCATTCTTTCAGGGTTATCGCTGATGTACACTTTTTGCATAGCCGAACTTAATATATGAATGTAGCAACCCGTACCCGACGGAGATGGAGATGGTGCGATATTTGCAAAGAAATAGCAACAGATAGACTCATTCAGTAGCTTCTATAGACTCAGTAGACGGACCTCAGATGAAATCAGCACCATGCTGAGTCCACATGCGCGCTTAATTTTCACAGAAAGTCCTGATCGTAGCAGGACGAGATGCAGATACAGATTGATTATACTTCTGATTCCTCGTATGCAGCATCCAGTAGCTTTGTAGCGGCGCGACCTTGCGTCTGCGACTGCGTAGCGAGAGTCAAGTGCGTATTCCGATGCAGATGCAGTACCACCAGCCTGGAACTGAAGGAACAAGCTTGAGGGTGACGAGCGAGAAGATAGAGAGAAGTATCTTTGTGTAGGAGTTTTGGATGCTGGCACGTAAATGGGCGCGCGCAAAAAAGAACCAAAACAAGCTGCAAAAAGGAAAATCCAAACGGGCACCTCATCGATATTCCGCACGGTATGCTTTCTAGTCGAATAGAGTAGCGACAAAGATTCACAAGTTCAGCTTTTTTTTTGCTTCCAGTAATACCAATCGAACCTACAATCAGGGCCTGATCGAAAGAACTATGTCGCTCGCGGGGAGTGCGACCACAGCCGGTGCGGGGGGTTCGTTCCCTCTCCTGGACCCGGTCCAGTCGCGCAACCGCATTCTGGCGCTCCACGAGCTGCGTGTTGCGGCGGACTTGGACGCGCTTCTGATCGTCCTTGGATCCGATGCGCGGCGGCACCGAGGGTCCGAACTCGCCTTCATGTGGGCCGTGATGGGCAAGTCGGGAGCGGATCTTTTTCTGGACGAGCTTGAGTTCGATGAAATTTGTCCCTTCCGAGGGGCCGCCAGCACCATCGCTCCAAGGAAGGAGATCATGAAAAGCGGTTTCTACAATCTCGCAGAGGCCGCGAAGATTGGAATGCGGTCCCCGAACAAAAAATCGGAAAAAGCTGCCGCCGTCACGACCAGTTCATCCGGAGCGGAAATCGAGGATCCGTGGGCGGGTTTCGCCGAACAGTTCGGGGACCACCTGTCCGACAGCGACGAGGACGAACAGGTGTATCTCGGGGAGACCGCCTGCGGGATCGACCAGCCGCCGTCGTCCGTCGACGCGCTTCCGTCGGCGTTCGGCTGTCGCAGCGACTGGGACGAGGTGTTCGTCGTGCTTCACAAGTTCCGGAGCTACGTGTTCGTCCCCAACCATACGATCAAGGAACAGATGTGGCGCGTGTGCTGTCTGTGGCCGAACGTGGAGATCCACTGCGTGGCGGACGGACGTTGGAACCCGCGGCTGGAGAGGACGAACGCAGCCTTTCTGGAGGACCCAAAACAGTGGCGGGAAAAAAGGTTGGGGGACGACTACGACCTGGTGAAAATCAAGTGCTTCATCGAGGCGATGAACTACCCAAACGGATTCCCGGGGGAAGGGCCGGCAGGGCCGGTGGGCAAGACGAAGGAAGGTGAGGGTTTCATGGTTTCACTCGGAGTTAGAACTACAAGCACATAAGTACAAGCAACCAATAGTCATCGACACAGTGAAGACAGCTTCTGCCTTTGAATCGTTCGCATCCCGGACATCATGGTCGGCAGATGCGTAGCAGTTTGCAAAAATCGGATCTCCAAAACTTTTGTTTTCAGCCTACACGCGCGGCCTCGGTGTTTTCGGCAAAGACGTGGAGCAGTGGCCTCTCGTCCAAGCGTACGCGCTGGACGATTTCGGTTCCCACGGGTTTCTCACGATGAAGAAGGCCGTGAAGAACCTCGAGACCGAGTTGGAGCGCGTTTTCTCCGTGGTCGATTCCGCGTTCTTTTTCGCGCCGAGCAGTACGTGGGGCGGGAGTGTAAAAGCGATCCAGGATGCCTTTGTGGAGGCCATCACTAAGGAGAGAACCAATTTACCATTTCCCGAAACATTTAATCTGCAGGAAAACGGGACTTGTAGGCCGTCACGTAGTTCTTTGTGCTGTCGGGAAAGGGGTTGGGCTCCGTCTGCCCCTTGCGTGGTACTGTATTTCATGACCTGGATTTGGCTGGTATTGGCGTGTTGTATTTTGTAGCGCGAGACTGTAGGAAAGCAGCGGCGACGAGGACGAGGCACTTCGCTTTGGGGGTTGCAGTCTCAGGTAGTTGCAGCGATTTGGGATTGGGTGCTGGATATTGATGTCGTGTCTCGTATATCACTTGTCTTTAGCCGCTTATGCTACAACGCGACCCGGCACGAGGTCAGAAATGATGAAGTCGGAAGTGGCTTTTGTCTTTCTCTAACATCAACAACGAGCACAACCGGGACGCATGTGAACAGCTGGCCGAATATGGCCAAATGTCGCGCGAAGAGGCGTTGGAGTTGCTTCCAGAAAGGAGCCAGTGCGAGGTGCTGGCCGAATTTTCGAAAACGAAGTTTTCGATCTCGGCGTCCTTCGGCTTTTCGCTCCACGAGGTGGTGTGTCCGAAATTCGGCACTTACTTCGCGCGCACGGTACCTGCGGTGGCCGGAAGCGCCCAGACACCCACCCTGCTCGCGGACATCGTAATCGCGAAGCACTGCGTGGACGCGTTTATCGTGTCGCACGGAGTAGACGAAGGGCCGCAAGGTGGTGGGATGAATCTAGTTCGAGAAGTGTTTCCCATTTTCGAGTACATTGAAGCGGAAAAGCGGGCACGGAAAGGCGGCAGCTCCAGGGTCAGTGTACTGGCCGAGCAGTACAGGGAGTGGATTTCCAACAAGCTCGGCGAGCACGTTGCGAAACGCGTAACGGGCGTTGCGATCGATGCGGTGGACGTGTTCGGGTGCTCGAGTGTGAGCGGAAAGAATCTGGAGACGGGGGGCGGCGTAAAGTTCGAGAGCGGGTCGGCGGTCGTGCTGCTGCGGGTGGAGGTGGGGGCTGGGAGTGCAGCGGTCGTGTGGGGCGACTCGTTTCTGGTAACGCGGCCCGGGCCGCGGGAATTTCACGCAGCGGCCGCTTCGATCACGGGCGGAGTAGTGTACCCAAGCCCATTTGCACTTCCTAGTAAAATCGTGGCTAACCCTGCTGGCGCAGACGCCGAGGACAAGGAAAACACCAACGCAGCCGCAGATCCGGGAGCGATGGTTGCGTCGACGACGGAAAATGTAACGATCGCTTTGCTGCTGCCCACCGAGGTGCTGACGAAGGTCTCGGCGAAGGCCGATTGGACAATGGACCTGAAATCCGTCGGCGGCGAAAGCGGAAAAATGTCGTCCACCACTTCGCTTCTGTTCCTGGGGTCTCGCTTCACCGACACGAAGAAGAACGCGTCGAGTTTGACCTTGTACGAGAAGAAAGACTCCAGCAGTTTTTCGCTAAAGTACTTTTCGCGGGACCACTTGAGCTCGGAGTTGTGGCTGCAGCCATCCGAAGGTGCAGGAGCGGTAGAGATTGCAGGGGCGGTCTACTGCTTTTGCACGTCTCCGCCTTGTAGTTCAGGACAGGACCACGAGGAGACGGCAACGAACTTCTTCGTTCGGATCCCAAAGAGCTGGCTGTCGACGATGCAGCTGCGTATTGACAGCAAAGCATCGGATTACGAGCCGGCCGTGCTCGCGAACCTGAAATCGTTGGAGGAGCAACAAAACACGAGACCAACGAGTACAACCTTCTGCAGCGCATTGATGAAAACGCAGCTGTCGCTCTCTGACGCGCATCTGGGCCGTTTGCCTGGCTCGAGCCGCACGGATGTGGAAGCCGACATGGCGCTGCTGTCATCGAGATCGATGTCAACGTCGGTGACGTCGACATCGGAAAGTGCATCGTCGTCCCTTGTTTATATCAGCAGCCTGCCGATGTCAGCGAAGGAGCGGAAGTGGGCAGAGAATCTCGCCGTGCGGGAGAAGAAAACCTTCGTCAGCCTGCGCGACTCCGACGGGCGGACTGCGTTGCCGCGCGACAACGCCGTGATCCTGAACGATATCGGTGCGGCCGTAGAGCTCGACGATTCGTTCGGCGCGAGTACTTCTAACACCCCAGTGGTCCTCGTCGCGGATCTTCGCCCAGCGGAGCGCCTCATCTTGAACGCGCTCAAGTCGAAAAACACGACGAAAAGCTACGGGATTCCGGGCGTCCTGTCGAAAAGCGTGTTGAACCTCGGCTGCACCCACGCCCTTGTGAGTCGCGAGATTGCAGAGGCCTCGCCATTCGCGGCGCAGTTCGTGGAAGACTTTGTCAGGAGCGTGAACCCCGGAGTGGTCATCTACCAAGCGGACGACTACTTTAGCTCGAGCGTCCTGTTCCAGGGCGACGTAGCGGTGTCTAGCGGGGGCAAAGGTGCGATCCCACCACAGTCCGCAACAAGCCGCCTCATCGCGGAGCCAAAACTATGGACGAATCTCTTCGAAAAAAAGGTAGGGCTTTTCATTCATTTAGCTTCTTCAACAACTTCATCATCAGCAGAGCTGTACCTGCACGGTCTGTAGGTCTACTTCTTCGTGAAAATGGGGAAAGTACGTGCTGAATCACTACAACTCAATCATCCAACAAGGTACTTCGTGCCGTGACGATCGATGTGGAGAAAAGGTTGTTTGATGCGGAGAAGCTCGCCGTAGCGATGGCCGCGGAGTTCGAAAAGACTTCCTGCCTGGTCTCAGTGGAGCTCCAGAATGTGCTTGTGGCGAAAGTCAACTACGCGAAGCAGGGTGCTTTCCTTTCTTTGGAATGAATGTATGATTTTGGGTTTGCGGAGCGACAGAAGATGAAGATGAAGCAAGTAGACACCGGTCGTCTTCGTGACGCATATTTGACTGCACTTCTACAACGAACCCGTTTAAATTTATCGCCAGAGCCGCCTTCCCTCTCGACGATCGGCAACGTGATGCTGCGACCAGACGGCCGCGACTTTGTGAAGGAGATCGACAGCGGAACGGTAGCGGGAACCGCGCGCAGCACCGACACCGGGTCCTCCCAGATCACCTTCTATGTGTTCAGCACCGTGGACGAAAACGCGAGAACTTTCCCTGTCGACGGCGACCTCCAGGCCTACTTCACCGACGTGCTCCTCCGAGAAGCTCCGCCATCATCCGGGAACACCACCTCCTGCTGCCTCCTGTCGATCGGCGCGAAGCAGGTCACCTTCCCGACTGAAGAGGAAATGCACCGCGTGGGACAGAGCGGGAGGGTCGCATTGCCGGACGGCTACTGGTTCGATGGGGACTACTACGTGAACTTCCAGGGGGTGCGGCAAAAGCGGCACCCCCTGTGGGACGATATCGTGCGGGGAGAGCTGCAGGAGCGGGAGCTGTGGGCGCAAAAGTGGAACGAGGTGGTGACCGGGTTTTTGACTGGATTCGGGCTGAAACTGGTGTACGGTGGCAGTGCGGCGGCTCCGGCGGCGCACGCTGGGGGAAAGGGTGCAGGTGCGGGGGGCAGTATGCCTGGAATCGCACAAGTGCAAGGGGCGTAGTTGTGGAGGTTGGGTGAAAAAAGACAGGCGGAAGATGGAACCGTGTGAAAGAAGACATGCTGGAAATGCTTTTTTTGCATTGATTTACTCAGTTTCACTTGAAACTCAAACTGGTGATGACTTGCTTTGTTCCTTCGGGAGACACCTTCTTACACTAATTTTTTTTTGCCGCAAACGCAGCGTGCAGATACAAAGTCGAACAAGCAACCAAAATGCGATATGTATTGCAAAGTGATTTGCTGTGCTTCTACGGGTCTTTCCAGTCTTCGCGACAAGGAGGCGGCATCGGCTCTAACTATGAGTGCAACGACGAGTGACTTACCACTAGTTTGCAGTCTGCGCGCCTACACGAGGGATTTCCCAAGAATTTCCTCAGCGCCTTCGCAATGGCACCAGAGACCTAGAGGCTTAACAAAGGGACCAAGTGGAACGCAGCCACAGACAACATGCAGCGCGCGACCCTTCCACGGCGCGGCCTTGGCGGCCCGCCCATCCGGCAGGTTTTCAACGTCTCCCGCATTCAGCAAAACCACATCGACACGGACGTGGGGACGTTTCACCGCGACCTCACCCAGATGGACACTACGGGGAATACCGGCTTCTCATACCAAGAGCGCGTGAACCGCTACAAGGCCGCAACAAGAAAGTTTTCCTTCCGCTTCAAAAACCTGCTCTTCCGGATTTTACCCGGTAGTTCTTCAGAAAACCGAGCGCGCGCTCGGAGAGAGGCTGCGAAGCGGAGCGGCGGCGTTGGACAGGCGTTCAACTACACCGAAGAGCAGTGGCGGAACATGCGGAGGCTGAAGGACCTGCCGGATCGTGAGACGCGCAGAGCGATGACGGAGGAGAGGATGAACACGACCGCAAGTGGTAGATCCTCGATGTTCTCGGCGACCGCAAATGCAATGGGACCGTTGGAGCGGTTGAGGCTGTTCGGCCAGGAGCGATCGAAAGGACGAGCGACGCGCATGTGGCTCCCGAACCACCGACTCCTGATGCGGCTGTTCAACTTGAACCCAGACCCGCGCTCGGAGTGGGTGCCACAATCATCGCGGACGGAGAACCGCGTCATGGCCATCGCAGTGGGCTGGATGCTGGGCTGGTATGTTGAAGAAGATCAGTAGATCGATCTCATCGTCATCATTTTATTGTTTTGATTTTCCTTCGCTTTCGGTTTCGATGAATTCGTGATTGATTCCCAAATACACCTCCATCAGGGCTGCGCTTGGTTGCTTCGTGCTCTTGCCGCTTTTTTTCGGCGAGAATCAGGAGCAAGATTTGAACACGCTGAAGGCTGTGCTGGAACAGGAGGGCGTGACAGAAGAACAGATGATCGACACAATCGAGGAAATGGCGACTTTGGGCGCTGATCAGGAAAAAGCGTTGATTGAACGCATTCGTAGAGAACGCGGGTTCGCTCCGTCAGCTCAATGACTGGACATTAAAAGACGCGCGCCTACTAGCAGGAAAGAATGCAGGTGCAGCTCTTGCGTTTGCTTCAAACCGCTGTGATGTGTCTCTGGTGTTCAAAATGTTAAAAGCGAGTTCGTACTGGATAGAGGTGTGGTGGCGTTCGCCACACAAAACGGCTGCTGGTCTCCCCCCCTTTCTCTCTCTCTCTCATAATGTCGTGGCTTAGAAGGTCAGTTACCACCTTAGAGGCCCAAGCAGGTGTGTTTGTGCCTGCTTCCGGCGTTTCTGAACCAGGTAGCGCCAAAAAAAAAAGGCAGAACAACTTCGCGTACTCAAGAAGCAAATTGAAATTGACACCAAACACACAGGATCGAGGTTGGTAAATTTTGACTCGTTGAACAAGAAGCAGAAGGAAAGAAAAGAAAGAAGAGGACGTGGTTAGGTCCTCGCTCTGAAGAAGTGGCTGCGAGCACTGTGGGACGTGGTGCCAAAATTAGGTACGTGGTACAAGAAGTTTAAAAAGCAAGATTTAGTTTTACGGAGCACAAAGCAACATCGATAGAGCCATGGCCTCCCTCGCTGACGGCGGTCCGCCAATAGCGCCCGCGGTCGAGCCGGAGCGGTTTTCCTTGAAAGCGTGGAATGCGGTCGGCCTCTGGTCGTGGGACGTGCTGGTTGATAACTGTGCGATTTGCAGGAACCACTTGATGGAACCCTCTATCGAGTACCAGTCCATGAATCCGGACCACGCCACGCCGGACCACGCCGGCCTGCAGATCGCGTTTGGCTGCTGCGGACATGTGTTTCACTTGGACTGCATCCAGAGGTGGCTAAAGACGCGGAACGTGTGCCCGCTGTGCAACCGCGACTGGGAGTTTTCAAAGATAGAGTCGATCGGGCGGGGGTGTTTTGACAGGACGGGGGTGGCGTTTCGGGCGCAGTCGTGAGACCGACAAGGCCGATAGTCAGGGACGAAATCACATAGATATACTTACACAGAGACAGATAATTACTCTCAATGTTCATCGGTTTACTGACGAAAATGGTTTATAGGAATTTCCATGCAAGTGGCTAGAACAGTGGTCAGACAAGAAGTTGGTAATATCCGCAGTGGTCAGATCATGAAGTTTAGCCCTACAGTACACCCACGCGAAGTGGCTAGCGGTCGTGCCAAAATGGGAGGCCAAGGCATCACGCTGAGTGGCTTATCTTTTCAGTCGCGCGTGGCGAGCAAGAGCATGTACAGCAACGAATGTAAAATGGCGACGGTAAGAAAGTTGATACCTACCGCCCGCACCGGTCTCGCGTATTCCGCTTACTTTGAATCCATCGGCGGATTTTCTCACGCTCGAACAAGCCGTAATGGCTGGGGGCAAGTAATCGCCACCTTGAAGATCTTTGCAGCACGGAGGATAGCAACACGTCACGTCTCTCTTTGAAGTGCGGGGTGCGGGTGGCGAATGTTCTAGGCACTGCAGCGCTAGCGCAGGACGAGCGAGAGGAAAGTGCAAGCTTACATGAAGCCTGATAAAATAAGATGGTGCGGCACGCATTATAATACGAGCAGTGCGAAGAACAAGAGCCTGGGGGAAGAGCAGGAAAGAACTCAGCAAGGTCCAACAGTCAAAACATGTGGATCGAAGTTGTCGAAGAAGTCGAACAAAAGTGAATCAATTAGATTGATAGGTAGAGGCATCCATGTGGTTAAATTCAGCATGAAGATGCACGCCGACGTCGACGTGGCCGCAGCTTCCTTCGCCGGGACTTGGTGCCTTCCCCGCGGTCGCAGTGGCCAGGTCTCGTTGCGGCAGAAACGTCTGTAAATTCGAGGACAAATCGCATCAGCGAATCTTCACAGAAAGAGATGCAACGACGTTGTCGAGGGGCGCTGCTGCTTTCCTTAGGGTTAGCGAGCTCGCTGTCGTTGGCCTTTCAACTGCGGAGTAGCGGGCGCGCAGTCGCGTCGAACGCAGCTAGATCTGCCCGTAGCAGGAGGTCCGTTGCGAGCCTCCGCGAGGAAGTGGCCATTCTCCAGCTCCCACCCGCATCCCCCGAACGACTTCAGCGACCAGTGGCAAAGGGCCGTCCCCTCGCCATAGCCTTGGTACAGAAGAGATCCCGGCAGTCGCCCGAAGAAACTACGGCAGAAACCGCGACAGAAACCGCCGCAGAAACCGCGATAGAAACCGCGGCAGAAACCGCCGCAGAAACCGCGGCAGAAACCGCGGCAGAAACCGCGGCAGAAACTACGACAGAAACCGCGGCAGAAACTACGGCAGAAACCACGGCAGAAACTGCGGAAGAAACTACGGCACAAACTGCGGAGGAAACTGCGGAGGCGGAAGCTACGGAGGAAATTGCAGAGGTGCTGGGCACTACGGAAGAAACTACGGCAGATGAAACTACAACGCAAGACGAGGTCTCGACTAGTCTGCCGTCCTGCAACTGCAAGAACGGCGTCGCCGCCGTCGGCGAGACCGAGGGTTGCTTCACGGATGGCCACTACGCCTGCAAGGCCGGTACCTGCGCCGAGGGGTTCTACTTTGTTTCCGAGCAGAAGTACTGTGCGCGGGCGCACGCCGAGACGCTCGACCTGTCCCTCCTGGCAGGTGGCCAGATGGGGCAGGACCAGGGCGAGGTGCAGGTGCCGGGAACGGTGGAAATGCCCACGGTGCTGCTCGGGATGACGACGGGCAAGTCTTACGCGGATGCGGACCCTGAGTGGTGGACGAAGATGCGGAAGCTGATCTGCCGGGATTTGGGGTTCACCACGGAGGAGGCCGAGGACGCGAACGTGTGCAGCGAGCAGCTGGTGGAATTCGGAGTCGGAGTATGGCCCGACATCGAGCACATCAGCGACCCCGAGGAGAAGGATCCGCTGTTGGAGCTGGTGGCGGGCTCGGCGGAGGAGGACGAGGAAGAGGACAATTCCAATGCCGACGCAGTGGAGGGGGCGCTGTTTTTGCAGCAGACGAAGAGGACGTTGAAAACGAGAAGGAAAAGATGGTCGGGCATGCCCGCGTGGCGGGAGAGCCACGACCTGTAC
Source organism: Amoebophrya sp. AT5.2 (assembly GCA_005223375.1). Taxonomy (NCBI): domain Eukaryota; class Dinophyceae; order Syndiniales; family Amoebophryaceae; genus Amoebophrya; species Amoebophrya sp. AT5.2. Next base: position 11,194 of record RXOD01004730.1, read on the forward strand.
ACAGACGGTGAGGCCAACTACCTGGATATGCCAGCGGAACTGGTAAATGGCGTGGGTTACAGCGGCGTCGCGAATACGAGCAGTGAGGAGCTGCTGAACGCGACGGCGAAAAAGATCGACAGCTACTACGCGCGCAACACGCTGGGCGCGACCACTTACTACAAGCGGGAAGACAAGGACCGGAACCGGAGGTACATCGTCACGGCCGCGAACAAACTGCTGACGCAGGCGGGACTGGACGCTCCCTCGAACGATGAGGAGTGGCGGTTCGCGACCGAGCGGGGGCAGGAGCTCACCGATCACACCAAGGACTTCATGAAGATGACCACCGACCTGAACGCGTCGAATTTGCTGGCAAACATGACCGCGATCCTGAACACCGTGGCAGACCAGGAGAAAGCAGCGCAGAACGCCTCCAACCTGACGGAGCTGGTGCGCAGTCTCGGGTTCCGATTCGCGGCAAGAGAGAGACGCAAAAACGCAAACGCCATGAACCGTCGCGGAGGAGCCAAGGCTGAATCAAGAACTCTGACCGCGGAAGAGAAGGTCGAAAAGATCCTGCAGCACTACTACAGAGCTCCTATCGTCGACGAGACCAGCAACGCGCCCACGAGAAGCCTCAAACTGAAGATAGAAACAGCCGCCAAAAATAACGCCGGCGCCCCGACACAACTGCTGCAGGTGACTGACGGCGACGCAGTACTCGCGGGAGCGGCGCGGCACCACGACCGCAAGCACCAGGATGCGCTCGACCAGTTCGCGGCGTACAAACTGCCGCATTCGCAGGTGGTCCCGGAATTTGTGCTTGCGGCCATTGACGCGTTCGAGTGCCCTCAGCCGGTCGGGACCCCCGGCTACGTCCCCGTGTCGACCATAAGGGACTGCCGGAAAGCTGCGGACTTCTTCTCCCCGGGCAAGTCGGTTGCAACCGAGAGCGAAAACAACTGGAAGTGGAATCTGTGGATGCCCGAAGGGTGCCAGCTTACAGCTCAAAAAAGTGCATTGCTAGCCGCATCTTTACAAAGCGGGCGTCCCCTTTTTTGGCCCGTTTTGGGCGGCTCTCGGCCTCATGCATCAACAGGATGCGCTTTCGCCAGAACAGCAGAGATGGGCACCCTGACGAGGCGCGTGATGGGAGAATAGCTAGCGCCCCGCTATGGCTGCTGTAGCCGTTCCCTCCTAGTAGTGTCGATTCCTGCACCTGCTGCCCCCCTGCTCTCGTCCAGCTGTTGAATGATCTTTCCCCTCTACCCCAGTGTGGCTCATTTCCCGCTGCCCCGACACTCTTTCCCCCCGACGCCCCGACATCCGAGCGCATCTTGGTAATCGAGCGACGTGTATCCGAGGTAATCGGGCCGCTCGTGGCGTCTGGTTTTCACGCAATGACAATTTTGCTACCACTGCATTGTTTTGACCTGTAATCAGCGGTTGGTAGCCAAAGGCGGGAGCTTCGTCCTCAACGAAAAGCCTTTTGAAAGCCGTGGCGGTGGGAGCGACGGCGAAAAACCAAAATCCGGGCAGCACCGCGAGGCTGCGCAACTCGTTTGCGCGCTGAAATACGTCTCCAAGATCGCCGCTCCGCCCCCAACCTCCAACCAGAACTTGCACCTCCGCATGCCGAACGTCTCGCCCGACTCCTTCACGTTTCTCAACCCGAACGCATTCGACCTCACGGCGGCGTGCACCGACAGCCCCGACTTCCGCGACGAGGGCGACCGCACCTGCGCCGACTGGGCGGAACTGAGCAAGGAGATGAAGTGCGACCAGGCGTCCAAAAACCTGCTGGGCCTGGGCGAGATAAAGTACTCCGCGTTTGCAATCGACCAACTCCTCTGCAACTGCCCGATCGCTTGCGGTTTGGGAAGCCGCGGCGACTGCCGGAAGAACACGTGCGTCCGCTCCTGCACGGTGGACACCGGGCCCTACGTAAGCCTCACCCCCGACGTGATTGGCGGTACATTCATCCCGGGGAAAACGCCGAACATCGGCCCCGTGTACCCGGGGCCGGTCCACAGCGTCCCCGGGTTCTGTCCGACGACCTCGACGGGCGGGCTCGGGAACGGCAAGAACTGCGTGCACGCGTTCCAGTGCCACTCGGGGGTTTGCTGTCCCTTCCGGAAGATGTGCGTGCCGGGCTCGGCGGGAGTCGCGGGGGGTGTGGAGGTGGCGAAGAAATCCGCAGTTCCTGCTATTCCCGCAGCAGAACAGCAACAGGGTGGAACAGCGGCCGCGATGTTTTTGCAGGACGAAGACGAAGGTCGTGCTTCTGATAGCAACGCAGCTGCTCACGCTGCGTCGCTGGAAGTGGGCAAGATCTACCCAGGCGTTGCGTCTTCCGTGGCGGAGCTGTCCCAAAATTCCCTGCTCCTTCGCATCCCGCCCGCGGAAGAGCCGAAGCCGACAAAAGAGTCGCTCATGGTGTGCCAGGGCACGGGCGACCCGCGGTTTGCCCGCGACGGCGGCTTCTCGAACAAGGAGCTGGCGGAGCTGGGTTTCCGGCAAGAGGCGCGCTGCGACGTGCCGAACGATCCATCACTGGCTTCGTGCGGGTGCAAAATGTCCTTTCTGCTAAAGTACTGGGCGGGCGAGTGGACCCGGGACGAGTGTGCGGCACAGGAAAAAACCAGCATCCTGGACAAGCTAGGAATTGGCGAGGCGTCGGAAGCGGACGAAGGGCGGAACGTAGACAATTCCACGACCTCCGCTACAGATGAAGTGCCCGACCAGGCGGTCTTGTTCCAGGCGCGACAACATCAAGAGAGTTTCTTGCAAGAAGACGCGACTGGCTCTGGCGCTCGCGCTCGAACTAGCGCCGCTGCGCACGCTTCGCTGTCTCTCGCTCGCTTCGACGTCGCGCCGCACCGGAGTTTCTGCAGCTACTTTGGCGATGAGATGGCGAGTTTCGATATTGCTTTCATCTTCGGCATGGAGCTGCCGACGTGGTTTTCGGGGGAAGACAGCTACACCTACATCGCGCTCACGACGGCGCTGAAAAACGCGCTCAACGAGATTCCCAGAGCGATCGGGGTCACCGTGCCAAGGTTCCAGAAACTGCGTTTGATGCAAATCACGCTGCAGGAGGCGGAAAAGCAGGAAGAGACCTCCACCGAAGGGAGCGAGAATCCGGAAGCGAAGCCGGGGGTGGAAACAGTATACAGGTACCCCAGAAAAAATACCGTCTTTCTGCAAGAAGACGGGATCGACGGCGAAAGTGCGCCGGGAGCGGACGACGAAGGAGCACTCAAATTCGTGGTGAAGAACGTGGGATTGAAGGTCCGCTTTTGGACTCATTTGCTCGACATGCCCGCGTTTTTGGAGGCCCTAAACACATACGCGGTGCGGTTCGCGATCGAACACCAGGTGGGGGCGATTAAGCAGCAAGACACCGATGTCATACCCGCTTCCGTGAAGGCGAAAATAGGTATAAGTTTAGCTACATACAACTCTGTTTGACTTTGTTTGCGGCTACTTACTTATTTATTCTTTTACGACATGTTGTGCAACGCTGCAGATGCTCTCTCCGCGGCGTGGCCAACCTTTGCCCCGTGTGCGGTCCCGGAGCTGCTGCGGTTGGGCCGCGCCGCCGTCGAGTGCAGCCCGCTTCTGGCGAACCACTATGCGCATACCGTGTACTCCAAGTATGGCGAGCTCCGCGGCACCAAAAGACCGTTCTTTCAGTCCGCGCACTCGACTATTTCCCGGCCGGAAGAGGAAGCCAGGAAACGGGTTGCCCAGACGATTGGCCGAGGTCCAGCAGAAACGCAATTTCCGGAAATGATCGCCTCGAGCCAAGTAGAGACATCGCTCGTGAACGCTGCAACGCGCCGCCGCCGGAAAGCGAAAGCTGAACTTGCCGGAATCGGTCCCCCTGTGCAGTTCCAGCTGCTCGGCTCCGCAAACCAGGAGGTGGCGGCTAAAGTCATCCTGCCGTTCAAGCTCGGGTTGCGCGCATTCGTGGCTGCGAAGGAGCAACAAGCTACGTCCGACGACAGCGCCGAGGACCTGCCCACGACGATCCTCCAGACCGGCCTGCTGTCCTCTCCGACAAGCGGAACAGGCGAAAATGCGTTGTTGGAGCTCGCCAACTCGATGCTGTACATCGGAGAGCCGTACCGGACGCTGAACGACATCTCGGTCGTCCTCAACATCGACGCGGTGGACCCCGATTTGCTGCCCACATCCTGTCCGGCAGGCTCCTCCAAAGTCCCGGACCTGGAGGAGACGTGCGTGGACGACGTGTGCTCGTGCGACGGGGGCGGGGAACCAGCCGTGGGGGAGCTGTGTTCTTCAGGGATGAACCTCGTCCAGCCGACGCCGAAGTGCCTCTCCTGCCCCGCGGGCGCAGTGTTTGGCGACCTGGACCACTCGATGTGCGTTCTGCCGGCCACCGCGGAACAGACGCTGGGCCAGGTGCCGGCAACAACGACCACGGAAGTTTACGAGGCGCCGGTCGAACCGGAGATCGTGGTCCCCAAACCGCCCAACGATCCGCCGACGCCGACGCAAGAGGTGGTGGCGAAAATGGCGAGTGGTGGCGTGGCGACCACGGCTGCGCCTGCTCCGGGTACGAACGAAACCGACTGCGCTTGTGATGAGGGTTACTGCCCGGAAAAATTCGTTGTTGGACGCAATTTTTCATAGTAATTGTGGTGCGCTCTTTTGGCCCGTTTCGAGCTGTTTCCAGAGGAGGTAATCACAAGCGCTTGTTGACGCACTTCGCTGCCCAAGCTGACCCTTCCCTACTGAGTTCTTCTGCCTGCCCCGGCTCTCTTCCTGCTACCAGTAGAATTTCGCCAGCTGTAGCTGAGTTGCGTGATGTGCTCTCGCCTCTCAAGAAGGGCTCATCTCCCATCGGGAGCAAGGGTCCTCGAGCTGACTGCTTTCAAATACAGATGCTTCCAACAATGAACTGCTTTTTAAGAAGGCAATCTGACCACCGAGACCAAGCTCGAGAGCAAACTGAGCGACGCTCTGGTGGACTCCGAAGTGCCTTTGCCAAAGTGCCCAGACGGCGTTCCCGAGAACAGCTACGGGGACTGCTGTGCGTCCTGCACGGGCCTCACCGCCTCCGACGTCACCTTCGACTGCGTCAGCTGCGCGCTGGGCCACGACTCGGGAGCGCCGCAGGTTTGCTACGTGATGCAGAAGCACCTGCTCTTCGAGTACTTGCTCGCGTTTTACCCGGAGGAGCCACCGGAAGACCTGGGAAGCGTGAACCTGTGCGACCTGGAGCAAGGGAAGGAAACTACGACCACAACGACCACCACCACGATGATCGCGATCGCGGCGGGAGACCTGCCCGCGCTGCCAGAAGAGTGCCAGTTTTATGCGGAGAACACCACTTTGCTGAGCTTCTTGAAGGTGGGCGTTCCGGGAACGGGCGCGGCGACGGCCGCGGACGAGGAGGTCTTCGGGATCGATCTGCGCAAATTGGTGGAAGAGATGCGCGCGTATCGGCGGGAAAAGAGTGCCGCCGCTCTGGTCGTCTCCGGAGAAGGATCCCCTACCACGGACCACGCGGAAGCGGATACGGCGGCCTCCGAGAATGACGATGCTGCAACGCAGACCGCCGCGCCCAGTTTCTTCGGGAAGCTGTTCCGGAGTACCGCGGAACAAGAAACAAGCGTGAAGGCGAAAAGGGACGATGCTGCAGCCGGCGCTGGCGCAGAACAGCCAGGCTCCCTCGCGGCTGCTGCACCTACGCCCCCTGAATCCGCAGCCGACGTCGGATCTAGTGAACTGCCTGCTGTGGAAGAAGCCGCCTCGGAAGCTGCACTTGACGAGACTGCCGCACCTCCTGCCCCCGCCTACACTCCGGTCGATTTCGCAACCGACTCGTTGCTCGATGTCACTCTCGCAATGGCGACGGAAGACGCCTGGAGCACCCCGGGCGGTGTGAAGCTCTCTTACAGTTACGACGGCAGCACCGTGCACTACCGCGCTTTCGCGCCGAACCCCGCGGTTTACCTGGCGCCGAAGGAAGTGGTGACTAGCCAGGGCAAAACGGAGGATACTGCGGCGCCCAAGGTCATCGTCGCGTTCCAAGGGCGGGAGGTGGCGGACATGAACGAAAACGATGAGTACAACTTCTGCGGGAGTAAGGGCGAAGCCCTGGACGCGCAACTGGTCGCGAACCACGTCGGCGTCACTCTGGTTTGCCCAGTGCGGGTGACGTCAACTCCCCCCGCGGAAGATGAAGATGTGCAAGGCGCGGCGAACGGAGCAGGTGGGGAACAAGAAGTACAAGCAGCAGCTTCAGACGGGATCGCGCCAGTTTTAGCAACCGCTTCCGCGCTCGCGCTTTCATCAGATGTCGTCGATGCAAACCTGATCAGCCCAACGGGCACAGCGCACTGCTGGGACGCCTTCAGCGATCTCGGTGCCAAGAGTTTCTGCGGCACTCCAAAAGAAGGAGGCCAGGATCCTGCTCCGCTCGAGGACGAAGACGCGGACCCCACACCATCAATATCCGCTACCGCTGCGGTAAAGCCACCGCTTTCCGACGCCGAGTTGCTTTCGCACTTCCTCACGGATTTGGTTTCTTCGCTGTCCCGCGGCTCTTTGGCTGAGAAGAGCGTTTTTCCGCAGCTCTTTCTGCTCGGCAACAGTGGCGGCGCGAGCATGGCGTACCGGTTGGCGTGCTCCCCTCAGCTGCAGCTGCACGTGTCCGGCATCATCGCTGTGAACTCGCCGTTCTTCGACCCTGGGCTCGGGTACCAGCAACCCTTGCAAGGCGGGGAAAAGAACCGGTTCTGCGGGGCGGCCGGAATACCGCCGGCGAAGCATTTCGTCCTGTACGGCAGCTTCGACGAAGCGATGCTGCTGTCGAAGAAAATCCTGCCGAACTTTTTGTACTACTCGACCGAGGTGATGGGCTGCGACATGAAGGGCTACAAGCCGCTGTCCACTATGTTCATGAAGGCGGAAGAACAAGGAGGGGGGAGTCCGGGAACTGGAAACCTCCGACAGGAAGAAACGACGCCAGGCGAGGTGGTGCACTTAAATTCGTATGACGGGGACTTCATGACGTGCGGCGATTTCGTGGGCATGAGGTCGTTGGAGGCGTTTTCGGAACAGGTACAGGCTGAAAACGGGACGATGGTACCGCAGTGCCCATCGCGGCTGTGCCACTGGGGCAAAGTGCCGACCTACGCAACGGAGCACCAGCCGGCGCTGGCGACGAAGGCCGCGTTCCGGGCGCTCAGCTACTTCTACGAGTACGACGTGGCGCAAATGGAGGTGGCGCAAATGGAGGCACGCTGAACCTACAGCTATATTGCCTTTACTGCATTCGAACGATTATAGTTATCGGATATAAAAAACTAAAAACAACAGAATATTAAGAGCCAGTGAGTTGTAGTACTATATACCTTCTCTAGAAGAACGTCGAGTAGCCGAAGATTTCCAAGAAGAAGCAGAAGAAGCCCATCAGTGGAGAATTTCGACTTAAATACTGGTTTCGCGGCAACAAGGAGTTTCACATGAAGCAAAGACGAAATGTTTGACATGCGCTAAGAAGGAAGAAGAGGCGCAGAATCACGGCGCGAAGGCGAACGTGATTTTTTCAATAGGCTCCGCTATGGGGCGA
>RXOD01004731.1:0-18768 GCA_005223375.1 Amoebophrya sp. AT5.2
TACAATTCACTGTCGTATGATGAATAATAATTCGAGCTGTAGTATGTATGTAAATACAGTATTTTCTACCCGTTTTTGTTCACTGACATACAGCACTACAGTCTGCATTGCTTGAGAAGTCGTCAAGCGGGCGAGCAGGACCTCAACACATAAGACGATGAACATCAAGGATACATTTTTCTCGTGATCGACATCGAACTGCATCAACCGTTCCGGTTGGTCCGCTCCTTACTTATGTGTGCGAGCGAAGTTCTTGTACTTGTTCTGTGTAGCCGGTCAGCAATCTTTTCCTTGTACTTGTTCTGTGTGTGGTGCTGGAGGAGGTCGCCCGTGCGCTATTAATTTGAATGAGACGTCGATTTCTTAGCAGCTCCCGAAGGCGAAGACCACTGGCGTCTTGCGAAGAACTAGGTCTTGGTACTACATCATCGACGTTTTATAATACTCCGGGCGAGCAGGAGGAGGGGACGAATACATGGAGGTAGGAGTGTGACGAGAGATCGAGATCGTGCAAGTTGATCGTGCCGTGGTCGATTTAAAACATATTATAGTACTAACTTAGTTAGATAGAGGAGAGCTATCGCTATGTATTTCGGATGCCAAAACCATGTTTTTCTATGTATTTCAACCTGCAATCTTAGAGAGGAAGAGCATCCGAAGCACCTTTCACTTCTCTGATAGCTACGGGCAGTAGGAGCCGCTACCGCTGGCAGCAAAAACTGCAACTGCAGCTGCAAGGTTAAGCAGTAGGCATGATAATCCGAAAAATCAAAATTCTGATCAAAGTCAAGCGCAGCGTCAACGCATGCGTCGGTTTTGCGTAGGAACAGCGGCGTTGGGGGCTCGGGTGTCGTGAGCGCCGCAGTCCGCTCGTACGCGGCACTTCCTTCAGCCCAGTTACTTATCGTTTGGAGGGTGTGCTTGACGATACGATTACTACAACCCACGCCACTGACTCCTCGTCGAGACGGGCATCCGCAACTCACAACTGGTGCCGTGAAAGACATTTGCAGCAGTTCTTGAGTTTGCACATTCCGTGAGGAAAAACACAGCTGGTGTATGTACGGAAGTGCAGAACGCAGCCGGCAACACCTGCATTGCTCGACGCGGCGCAACGAGGTGACGGTGGCAGTAAGTGCAGGAGCGAATTCAATGAACTTATTCTTTCATTGCGAACTCTGATTGCACTCGCGGCACGTATCGTACTTGCTGACCGCGCCAGGGCCAGCTTTCTTCGAGCGAGCGACAAGGGGATTCCCGCACGTAAATCACCAGCTGGACGAAATTGTTCTGCGCGTCCTTCAGTCACGTGCCTTTGAAAAGAACATATTTCCTTTGATTTGCCACCGACGCTCACGGCGGGCGGCTCCGTTCGTGCGAGACCAACCGCAGAACCTCACTTGCGAAGCAGCGCCTCCTTCTCCAGCGCTAGCAACATGGACGCAGTTCTGGAAGGATATTTCGACGAGTCACATCGGCAATTGCAGAAGGGCCGCCCCGCGGGAACGCAGGATCAGGATGTCAAGCTTCCACCAATCGCTGGGGGAGGTAGTCAGGCAGGCGGCAGTAAGCCGAGCGGTGCCCGGCCAGGGATGCTCACCGACCAGTCCTTTGACATGGGGACGCAACCAAACGCGAAAATGCCGAGGGAACAAGTACAGCCGTTTCCAACCACCACTCATTAATTCGAAACTATCGCTTCAACATTTTTCTCGCTGGCCTGGGCATCATTCTTCTCTTCTCCATCAGAATCAGATGGCATCTGCTTGTCCACCTTGTCGTTGTCGTTCTCCACTAAATGATTCGGGAACTACAAGGTTCTGCGCGAGCTCCTCGAGGAGCGATACGAGGAGGTGGTAAAAGAGAACGAGCGGCTGAACAGAAAGGCGCGCGGCCTCGCCGAGCAGGTGAGCATTTTGAACGCGAAGAAACAGGCCTACAGGACCCAGAGCGAGAAAAGCGAGAAGGAAGTCGAGGCGGTGCAGAAGGCGTTTGACGCCGTGCAAAGAGACGCGCAACGAATTCAGGGGGAGAATGAGTACTGGGCTAGTGCAAGTCGCGAAGCCGTGGACATGATGAACGAAATGCGCCAGAACCACATTGTGGAAGTAAGGCTGCTGCAGCGAGGACTGCAAAACAAGCAGGCGGCGGACAGCAAAAACTCGGTAAGCAGAAGTACCAGTACGATTAAAATGCGGCAAGTCTTGATTATCCTGCCTCGCCACATTGATCCGTTTGTTTATTTGTCCTCACTGCAGGTGAACGAGATGGCGGATTTGTTGGACAAGCTGGGTAAGTGCATCGTGCAGCGCGACGAGGTTATGAAGGAGAAGAGCCGGCAAAAGGCGCAACTTCACCAGGCGCGGCAAGAAGTAAAAACCCTCCAAGACGAGAGAAGAAAAGTGGCCGCCACGAACAAAAAGTTTCAGGTATGCATGGATGTTGGCTACGTCTCTCTAAGTTCATTTTGTTCCTCTGCCTTCTGGTTGCCCTGGTTGTTATCGCAACACGGATTATTTCCAAAAAATGTAGGTTCAACTGGCGGAAGTGCAGCGGGCCAACAGCATACTAATGGGCGAGGGGGGCGGATCCGGGGCCGGACGAAAAGCCGAGGACGATCTAAGTGACGAGGAATTCGAGGACGAGCTCAGCAACTTCGAAAGAAGATACACGGTATTTTGGTTATAAACCGCCCTAACAGAAGATGAGTTCACTTCAAATGTAGCGCGCATGGGCAACATGGAGAGTTACTAATCTTGCTCACGCCAGGGCCAGCATCTGGTCCTCCGAATTGAATTGTGTATAAAAAAAATCTAGATCTTCTTCAACATCTTTGGAACGCCAGCGGGTACGGGTACTAGTACTGCATGCCACAGGCACAACGACTACGACAACATTGATATTACATACAATAAAAACCTACTGTAGGTCCTTGACGAGGGTGCCAAGGGTCTGGATCACTGGGTGGAGAGCCTGCATCGAGAGCGGGGCATGCTCGAAAAGACTAAGACGGAGCAGCAGGATCTGATTCAGTCGCTGGAAAGGAACGTGAAGTCGTACCACGCGCTTTGCGATCAAAAAGACCTCAAGTACTCCGACCTCGAAGCACGATACGCCAAAATACAGGCTGAGTACGCCCGATTGCAGAACCAGGTACCTCCGTAATGCGGCTGACGAGTTTGCTTCAGCAATAACGCCGGCCGCCTCGTAGATACGTTTTTGTATCTACTTTTATCTGTAGTTCTTCACTCAATGCATCAATCGTCTTCCACCTCCAGAAGCACCCCACCACCACCACCACCACCACCACCACCACCACCACCACAGGTTGCGCAGCGACAGCAAGATATCGAGTACCGCATCGAGGCGGAACGGAGGAATTTCGAAGTGCGGATCAAAAAGATGCAGACCGAATTCGAGCATGCGTCGAGCACGGCGATGGGGTACTAACTTCTCTACCCCTAGTAAGTATCCCTATCGTGCGCCACCGCTGTGAAGCTGAAGTTGTGACGTTCTTGGTTTGTTTTCTACTACTTGCCTCAGATGGGTTCTTTGGGTTGATTTTGATTTTGATTTGTTCGCACAACTTCAATGAACGCATCCTAGCAATTGAAATCCATCCCCACGACGACGACGAGGTACCTATCTTTGAACGAGAAGCTCCAGGGCGAGCTGATGAAGGTGCACGACGCTTACACCGCGTTAGAAATCGGCGCCACCATGGCCGACCCCGAGGAGGAGGCGGAGCGGCGCAGAATAGAGGAGCAGTCGCGCGATCCGAACAAGCCGAAGGTCGTTTTTCCCGAGGAGCGTTCCGACAAGTACGACATTCTGTCCGAGGTCGCGATGGACCCCCGGAGTACGCAGCTGTTCATCCGCGACGTGATTGCCGACGTGGTAAACAGGATGGCGGACAGGCTCAACTTCGGGCACCTCTCCGTGGACCACCAGTTCCTGCCGGTCTCTATGACGAACATGAAGGACGTAACCGGCGACGCGCTGGGCTGGAGCGGAGAGCCGAACATGCTGGCGAGCCTGGCCAGCTTCTGCAGAACCGGAGAGCTACTCAATATGGAGGTAAAAAAGTTGTACTTCTCAGGTGGGATCACTTGTGTTCATAAGTAGATTGTGGGCCCTTGCTCCTTCGCGATGTTGGTTATGGCCCAAGTAGATGATCATGTTCGAAACTACTTCTTGGCAAACCGAAAATTACGTTAGGTCTGGCTGGTGGAGCCCCAAAAGATGGAGGTGCGGGGGCACGAGATTGCGAGCAACGAGAAGTTTGCACTCCCGCTGCCGGAGGAGCTATTGAACGAACTGGACCAGGAAGACCCATGGACAGAGCTCTTCCAGATGATCGGTAGTTGTTTTTCCAAATGCTTTTCCTTGCTCGTCGTAGGTATGCGTATCGTTTTTTCAGCACCTTTAGGTGAGAAATTCAAACAACACTGGTAACTTCTACACCTTCAGGTCTTCAGTTCGGTCCTCCGCGCAAGATGGTGTTCCCTACCTTACTCGGGCGCAAGGAGATACAGATTGCTCCGCTCAACATCGAGGTAATTCTCACCATCTACCAGTACGAGGCGCGGAGGTACTACCTGCAGGGCTACGAGGTCGTGTCCCAGAGGATGGCGGACCTGATCCTAAACGAAGAAAACGTAACGGACGACATGTTGAAGGCGATGACGCCGTTACTCAAGAAGCCCGAATTCCTCTACGAGTTCATCCGGAAGTGCTTGACGCTCTCGGAGAAGGACAGCGAGAAGGGGCCACTGGAGCCAAAGACGCTAAACCTGGTGTGCACCTACGACCCAGACAAACCGCCCGCGCCGCCGGGGGTTGAGAACTAGGGAGCATTAGGACATGTTCGTGGAGAAGGAGAGGGACATCGTACTAATAAATAAATATTTCTTTGCTTTGATCCCGTTTATTCGGAAGCTCGATCATTCGGAAACGATAACGAACTTTATCGACTAGATCCTCAGCGCTTCCACCTTGCGCTGATGCGATTCCGGGTTTTGATCCATCGTTTGCTATCGATCCCTTGAGTAGCTCACCATCACGTCCCAACTTAGATATTTCATTTTACGACATTTCCATCCCTAGCCCTAGCGTTAGTACTCAACTTGACTTAGATTTATAAGGTATGCGTCAGAGTGAGTTATCCTCACGTGACACTTACTTAGGAAGAAGAAGATCGATTCGCACGCGGGACGCGCGCGGCGAGCAAGATGCGTGGCAGCGCGATTAAACCGCGTCGCACAGTGAATAATGAGAAAAAAAATGTGGCAAGCCTTAACCTTTTGAAGCGCAGGCGTGCGAAAGAATATTTTTTCTAGCGTACAAGTCTTTGGCAGAATGAACGCTGTACTAGTCCACGAAATTCTTGAATTTGAAGTTGATGCATGTAATAGCAATTCCATACTCGTGTTCCGGAAGAAGGTCGGATGCAGGAAGAGAAAGCTTTTAAAAAATCGGTGTGACTATAGAGTCTCTGGCCCGGCATCAAAACACGCTGTGAATCGGTCGATACTTGCGCCATGGTGCCGTCTGTCAAGCGATTTCGTGCGCGATGTCGATGCCAATGCCCTTCGTGATAGAGAAAGCCACTCCGTATATCTGTTGTCGTGATGTAACCTGAATCTTCGTCGTGGTGCGTTGTGGTCCGTCGTTGAAGACCTTGTTGCAGCCCCGGTTGTTTCGTGGCTCGTTTTCACATCGCTTCTTTCCAAACATAAACAGAGGCGTATTGGGTTTTGCCTGTAAGTAATTTCGTCTTAGTACTGAGTATCTCGATAATTTGCTGCCAAAGCCAACTTCGCCCCCGGAGGAGGTTGGTTGATCAAAAACTTTATCAAGAAACCGTAACCGAAACCGACGTTCTGAGGACATCTTCACTTGCAGAACAGCTGATTTTAGTCATTTGTTTTAATACAGCCAAACGAAAGCGAAACCGAAACGAACCAAACAAGCACGCAAGCGTTTCCAGCACCGCAGGGAACGAAGAACCAGTTGCAGATTAAAGCCAAGAACAGCATCTTCGTCGATCAATCAAAAGCAAATCTCCTGCTGCACTTAGGTAGTTCAAAACCGCTCGCCCGGCATGCGTGACGACACTCGTGTGATTCCGGAGCCCAAGCTGCTCGACGAGCTTCTTGCCTCCACTAAGTACATCGATGCCGATCCGGAGGTTGGCCAGGCCTTCTGGTGCGCCGGTCCCAACCTCAAGATTCAGCGCGGCATTAACGTGACGTCGCTGAAAAACGGCGCCGACCTGAAGCAGTCCGACATCGTGTACTGCTGTGGGGCGTGTGTGTGGCTGGAGCCGCCGTACCACGGAACTTGCCGGATGCCGGTCACGAAGAAGCCCCCGACCGAGTACGGCGAGCGGCAGAGTGACCAGACCGTGTTTTGGGTGACCTACATGGACTACACCTACGTGGACCCGATGAAGCGCCACTGCCTCTGCAAGGTGGGGGACGAACTGCACTACTTCCGCGTCTGGCTCGCACACAAGTTCGGATCCATGTTCATCGGCGGCGACAACGCCGCGGACACCTCGTGGTGGTATCTTCCTATTTTTCTTGCAGACAGTTGTCGTTGTGAGTGTGACAGGTGGAGTTGATGGATTCAATTATACCTCAGAACGCATGAAAATGTTGAATACAAATAGATACTCGTGCAATTTGGCGATCTATCAGGTACAAGTTCTACCTTGCGCTGGACGAGGACAAGTCGAATTCCGTTTCCATGGAGGAGTTCCAGTCGGGTTTGTCCAAGATGGGCTACCCCACCTACGGGTCCCGCAACACCAACGAGGCGGTGGAGCGGCGCGCGCACCTGCTGCAATTGCTGGACACGGACGGGTCCGGGGATTTGTTTAAGAAGAGAATCCACCCGCACTTGTATTTATTTTAAACCAAGTCAGCTTGGATTTGGAAAGACTAAATGTATGAAATGCAAATTACATTTAGATTTAGTCGTATTGCTCAGGTCGTTGGTGAGTCTGAGTTGTATGCTGTAGCAGGGCCGCGAAACTGCGGAAAAGCAATGGCGATTGGCTTCGGTTATTTGGGGGTGGCAGCTTCAGGACGTAGGTCCAGCAGCAAGAATTTGGGTGCTGGATGTCGATGTCGTGTCTCGTATTGGTATTCTGTGTCGTGGTATTTTGCCATGTAGATTACGACGACACCCCCCCATATTATCAGAATCAGAAATGAAACCGGAAGTGGGTAGTTTTTTCTTCGTCCTCTAATTTGTCCTTTGAAGAGTTCGCCGAGGTGTTGGGGGTGAACCCGAAGGACGTGGAGCAAAAGGTCGAAGAGTACGGAATGGACAGGAAGTGGGACGACTTGCAGGCGCGGGTCAAGAACGCGCGCTTCAAGGACGAGGAGAGCTACGTCAACGGGAGGTACCGCTATTTGGATTCACATGCTAGCTTTCTTAGACCTACATTACATCAATGGGTTCCTTGGTTTTTCTTTTTACTTAATAAATTCGATTTATTGTTTCGTGTGATGCTATAGCTATTCGGAACATCAATCATTGATTATGCCCGCACATTAGATTGGGCACCTGGCCTCAAGGAAGAGATTGATTGTGAGTAGATCTATTTGTGCGTGAGATCTATTTGTGCTCGAGAAGCATTTCCGACCCTCCACAGGTACAGCATGCGTCAAGCGTACGACAACATGCTGCGATTCCGCAACGAGAAGAAACGGTTCAAGCGGAACACGGAGTCCCAGCGGCACTTGGAGGAGCTTTACCCGGCCAACGCGGCGGAGAACAAGCCCCGGAAGAACATCTCCAAGGGGACCTCCGGAAAAACGGGAAAGCTGCCAACCATGTACACCAAACACCCCACGGTATTCTGTGTACATGGATGGTAGCTTCACCACAACAATGCGATAACTGTTTGGTCTGTTGTGCATAAATATCAGCTGTAGCTCTAGTGATCAATTTCCCCTTGGTATCGTGTTTCCGTACCTATGCTACCGTTACTACCACGGCTTGGAAACTGTACATTGAACCACGAGACGTCGTGATTCTTTTTGTCTTGTCACCCGGCACATTCGTTGAGTCTGCACCGAGCTGGGCCTGGCCCCGTGAAGTGCAGTGCTTGATGTTTGTTTTACATCCTCGCAGGGACGACGGGTACTATGCTGTGACTGTCCTCCGTTGGTCGACACGAGCAGTGTAGTTGTGACTTGACTTCAGTACTTTTTCCATGTATGAGAAATCACCTCCGGGTGAGCCCTCCACTCTTGTACCTGCAGGAGTGTACCAGTAGCACGTGCTACTCTACTTTTGGACCCAAAGTGGCCCTCAACGTGAAAGCTGCCAACCATGTACACCAAACACCCCACGGTAACTTTGTGTACATGGTCGGCAGCATTAACTTCATGCGATAATTGAAATTGTTTGGTCTGTTGTGTCGAGCTCGAGATCTCGATTGTTCGTAGCTTGTTTTCCTTCGCATCTCGAGGAAGCAAAACAGAAAAGACGAAGAACTCGTCGACGCCGCTTCGAACGTTTCAATCTACTCCCTCAACAAGAATCTTTTCCACAACTGTAACATCAAGAACTGCTTTCTTCACGACTTCTGCAATGGTCACAGCCGCTGAAAAGAATCCGCAACCCCCCACATATAAATATGTCAAACAGATGTGGTCTTGCCGTCAGGGGATTGCTGGTCGGGACTCGAAGAACGTGCATCCGAATTTCCGGGAGTACTTCGACAGCCCGGGGAAGATGACTTCTGACCGGGAGATTAAGCAGCAGCTCGAGCGCGACATGTACCCGCCCGCGCCGCGGATCTCGATGAAGGAAGAACTTCGCCTCCTCCGCGACCACCTTATGAAGGAGTTCAACACGGACACCTTCGAAAGCAAGGACGTGATGCAGCGCATCTTCGCCAAGCTGGACGCAAACGGAAACGGCGACGTGTCGAAGGAAGAAATGATGCAGGGGCTGCGCGAGCTTCACTACCCGCCGGGACCCACCACAGTCACCACGCGGAGGAGAAGGGAGCGAATCTTCCACCACATGGACGCGGACGCAAGTGGTACTTGTGTTCTTCGATTGATGTAAGTACCTAGTAGTGCACTCCTCAGAGGAGCAGCTACTGTTTTTACTTCTCTGTCCACTTCTTGTGAGCAAGACCAAGAAGATTTCTATCTTCACACGTGACGAGAGGTCAACACCACGAGCATTCAACAATGAACAGGTTCGCTCGAGATGGACGAGATCTCGCTCATCCTGCGCGGAATCGGCCCGCGTGCGCTCGTGGACGATGCCGCCATGGCGGCGGTTGCGGGGTCACAACGTGCGCTCTCCAAGCTGCAGAAGGAGAGCCACACCAAGCTGCCGCCGATCAAGTAAATTTTGACGCGATGATCATGTAGTGGGTCGTGCGATCCGGATGTCGTGGAGAGGGCCTTGTTCGATTTCAGCACGGAAATTCAGGGTGGTTCTGCTAATTTGAATTTACTTATTGCTTGTTTTTGTTTATCTATCGATCGATGTAGTTGCTTGATGATTGAGTACTTGTGCCTTTACCGGATCATTTTCGAAATTTTCGTACAGTCTGCTACTTACAGAAGACTTCTGACTATACTGCATGTTGTGTACAATACGATAATGAACCTCTAGCGACGCAGTCGTGACGAGTGAGTGTACAGCTACGCTGAATCGAATTCCGTACATTTTCTTCAGTACAATACGCTTAAATGAAAGAATCACAAAAGCCGTTGTCCATCGCCTTTTCTGCAAGTTGTAGAACGAGTGACTTTATTGCAACTGCGGCAAAGAATCAATCGAGAACTATTCCTGACAGTAGTAGAGCTGTAGCCCAGCAGGTTGTACGTAGAGTAGACGAGCACTACATGCGCAGTGTATATTTACACTGTCGACGAATAGAAGTGAAAATCGCATTGAATACATAGCGCACAAGCAACGAGGGATTATCTGGATCCCCACAGAATTTTCGCGAGACGAACGCAGCAAGGTCAACCTTGTCTGGTTCGTCGCTGCTCATAAATAAGAAATAGAAAGTAAAAGTATTTCTCCATCCTATTTGATTTTGAAAGCTGGAGCTGCCCGTAACTGAATGCGAACGGCGGCACGAAACCACTATGGCGCCGGACGTCAGTGTTCCTGGCTGCTCTTCTCTTCGTTTTTGCGTTGGTGGGCAGCATCGTTCTTCGTGACGTTTACTACCTTCTGTCTCTGTAGTGCCTGTGGGTGTTGAGGCAGAGGAAGCAGAAAGCCGCGCAAAGTCAGTGTGAGACATCAAAAGATTTTCAAAATTTTCATGCTGCTGTGGTTTTCAATTTGTTCATGTTCATGCAGCTTAAAGCGCAGAAAAGTGACCAGACTCGGTCAGCGCCTTCTGTATGTTAGGCCTGCTTATTAATCCAGGAGCTTGACTTTTGTAGCCCTCCTTGCGTCGAGATCGACACAGGATCAAATATTCGTGGCATCCTTTCTGTTTCTTCAGCCGCGCCTCTGACTGCACCCCACGCATAGGACAACGAATGTTCGATCGGCACAATAGATACGTACTGAGATCTGCGCAAACGCGCTCTCAGTTCTTGACCCGCCTATGTAATTGAGCTACACCTACACCCATCATGTAGTAAGTTGTAGAGACAGACCTGATATATCGCAGCTTGTTGCTGAGTATGGATTGTAACTAGTGGTTCTGGACGAGTTGGAGATAAGAAGATGTTCGGCACCTTGTCGTCGTCGTTCTCGAGTGCTCTCGGCACCGCTACCGCCCGTGCGTCGGAGGCAGCGAAGAACGCGGCATCCTCCTCCTCAGGCACATCATCAGCCGCTGCACCCTCCTCTGGCTTAACAAGAGCAGCAGGAACTACAACCGCTCATCAATCATCAGTTGCCACCGGTACCTTCTCCGGCGCCCTGAAGTCTTTCGCCGACGATGCTGCGCGGCTCGCGGAGAAGACGAGCAAGCACGCCACGAAGCTCGCGGAGCAGGCGGCGCTGCAGGCGCAAAAAACCGCCTCGATTCTCCAGGAGGAGTACCGAGCGACGTTTGAGGAGCAGCTGACGAAAATCTTCGACATCATCCCGAAACGGCTTTTGATTATGGAGTACCCCAACCCGGTGACGGAGGAGGCGAAGCTCCAGCGTATCGCGGGTCGGCTGAACAGGCAGTACGGCCGGGGAAAGTACCTAGTGCTGAACATGAGCGAGCACACGTACCCGAAAGGGGATTTCGAGGGAGAAGTGATGGACGTGCGCTTCCGCGGTCTGCCGGCGCCACCGCTGGAGCTGTTTTTCAAGCTGGTGATCTCGGTAAAACAGTGGCTGGACGGCGGGAAGGACTTCGCAGTTGTGGTACTAGCTTCGACGGAGCATTCATATTCATTTTTTCTATTCATTCTTTTTAGTTCCTCCACCAGATCGATTTCGATGCAGATGCAGGTGTGTGTGGCGCTTGTTTTGGCTTTCATGCCTGTCAGGTACAGGTTTCCTTTTGGTTCCTTATCGATCATTATCCTTCCTTGCTCTTGCAGCTGCGGTAGTAGTGGCAGCAGCAGCAGCAGCACGGCCAGCCCTTTTCAGAGAAAATTTTCTGTGCGGCTGAAATTTATCAAATGTCAACTCATTGTGCTTCCGCCAGGTCCACTGCTATTCGGGGTACACGCGGAGTGCGATGTTTTGCGCGTGCTACTTGTTCTGGTCTGGGTACTGTCAGAGCACGCTGCGAGGGCTCGAATACACCTTGAAGAGGCTCAAGCTGAACGCGAACGAGGACGCGATACTGCCAACGCAGAAGCGCTACATGGACTACTTCGAGCACATTTTGACCGAGGGACCCAAGGTGGCGAAGACGGGAAAGTACCTCACGAGGGTCCTGATCACGGGGATACCAAATTTCTCACCGAACGTTGGGGCGCCGGCGCGGCCGGTTGTACAAGATGATGGACGGGCAGCGGCATCGACAACATCACAAGTGACTGCCGGTGCCGGCGGTGGAGCTGTAGACCAGACGCAAACAGGAAAAGGAGCAGGAGCTGCGGATGAAGGTCCAGCTACCGGTGGTACTAGCGCGGCTGCTTCATCTTCGCCGAAGCCACCCCCTCCACCTCCTCCTTCTGCTGCCGGCGATGCGCCAGCAGTAGAAAAAAACAGATCCTCCTCTTCGTCGCTCTTCGGGGGCTTCAGCTTCGACAATCTCCGGTCGTCGTCGAAGGACAGCAAGGATCTTCTATCGAACTTTCAGAAGGATTTTTCGGTCGGGCTTACGAGCTTCCAGAAGAGTTTTGCGACGTCGTCCGCCACCGCTATGGGCGACATGAAAAAGTTGACAAAGGACCTCAACTCAAACATGGGTAGCTTATTCGCGCCAGCCACGAGGGCGGCAGGCGGTGGAGACGCAGAAGAAGGGGCGGCGGGAAGTCCCGCAGACGACGCAGAGACGGGAAGTTCATCGAGCAGAACTGAACCGAAACCGATCTTCGTGCCCTATCTTGGTACCTTCAACTGCCTTTTGTTCCTACGTAATAAATATGCGATCAGGATGGAGTTGGAGGTTAAAGTGGTACCAATACCATTGATTCAGATTCACATTCGTCGATATTGTAATGAAACTCGCAACTACCGTTAGTACCGTACGATCACAGAAATCTGGCACAAGGAGAAGCTCGTGTACACGTCCTGGAATTCTCTATCCGTGGACACCGCGCCCTCACAAGAGTACTTTACGAGGGACAGTTGCGTCCCTTTCCCGCTGAAGGATGCCGACGCTACTCCTGAAAGCAAGTTTCTATGCGGGGCGCTCGACGGGGACGTGCTGTTGCGGGTTCGCCATTTTGACAAAGACAGCAAGGCGAAAAGCTCGGCGTTCAGACTGGGTACTTGTTTTCGATGGTTTGTACTTGCCTGGCCGTCTGGTGACGTTTTGCGTTTGTGGTCATCATGCTCATAGATACAACATGGTCTCCTGGAGGAGGTTTCTTTTGAATGGGACAGCTTGCTTCATCTTTTTCGTGTACTTGCGATGTCCCCGTCAGGTTTCAACACTGGGTACGTGGAGAACAACTTTCTGCATTTCCCGAACACTGAGCTGGACGTGGCGACTCGCGAGTTCCCGAAGGACGGATTCGTGGATTTGTTCTTCGAGGACAACACGCGGGCCGGGTCCCAGAAATCAAACGAAAAGGTCGAGGAAGAGAAGGAGATCTTTGTGCGGGGCCGCCAGATGTTTGAGAAGATGAAGGAGGAGGAGATGCAGCGGCTGCGGCAGCAGTTGCTGGACCAGAAGCTAAGTGAGAGTCGCGGTCCCGGCGGCGAGCGAGACCACGGCAAGGGTACTGTGCTTATTCCCTAAATTTTGATGTCGTGGCCCCATCATGATGACTCGACTAGAACTGAAACCAAAAGAACGCGGGTTAGTTGTGAAGCAAAGTAAGACGAGGGCGCGGAAGCGGATCACTAACGTTTTACGCGGTAAAGAAATCCTGTCTTCATCGCCAAGAACATTTACCCAAACTACAGATCACTTGAGCGACGCGGGCAGTTTGGAGGACCGCGGCGAGGAGGAGTTCGATCGACTGCAGCGGCAGCTGCTGGAGGCAGAACATGCCTCCCCCGTGGGCACGGAACAGGCCCGGCCAGGCAAACTGGGAGAAGGGGGCGGAGCTACCACGGTCGACAACTTGCTCGATACGGCCGACGTCTACGAGCTCAACTGGTCCAATTCCGCCAAAAAGGAGCACCTTGAGGAAAAAGCGAAAGCGCCGCCAACACAAGCAGCGATGACAATACCCGTACCGCTATCGCAACCATTAGCTCCGTCCGATGCAGCGAAGGTGTCCACGGCATCTGCAGGGGGTCCTCGTGCAGGAGCTGCTGTTGATGCCACAGTTCCCATCATCGATATGACGACGCCAAAGAGCAACAAGTCGGGAACGCCAACTGCGACGGAGGAAGCAAACACGACCGCCCCTGCGTCAACGACAGAGTCCACAGCTGCGCCGCCTCCACCGCCGGCAGAAGCAGCTGCTGCACCACAAACGTCGTCAGTAGAGGACGAAGTCGTAGATGAGAAGGACGCCTCCACCACAAAGGTAGAAGAAGACACGACGACCAGCGCAGCGTCGCCGGAACCAGGAGTGGCCGTGGGGTCACCTGGCGACGACGACCTCCTGGACAGCTTGCTGCAAGATGCGGGTGATGACGGGGATGGCGCCGAAAAAGATAAGGACACGGCTGCGGATGAGTTAGACGATCTGCTTACGCTCATGTAAAAATAGGCGCAGATCGGTGCTGAAGGACAACGACAAGAGCAGGGTCTCAACAGGTCAATTTACATCTAATCCTTCGACGGAAACGGAACGGGAACCGACCAGAGCCTCTGGATCCGAAAAAGAGAGAACGTCGCCTGGCTGCTCGGACTCGAAGCTATTCATTGATTCTCGTCGTCGTCGTGAGGGTGATCGACACATGTTGATGTTGAAGAGTGGCAGCGAGCGAGTCTTCGTCTTCGTGTCGTACTACATCTTGATTTAGAAACAATAAAGTTAAAGATCAACATAACTAAGTACCAAGGAGCGCAATCACAATGATGGCTAGAGAAGTGTTGATTTGCCTTTACATTTATCAAGCAAAAGCATAAAAAGCAAGCCTTGCTCCTGAGAGATGTGCACGTGAAGGAAATTCCAATTTGCCTGGTGGTGCTTCCAAGAAGATAAAAAGGATGCCCTTCTCACTGTCTTTCTCCGCAGCTGCAATGACATGGAGGCAGTGTAGGCTTCTCGCGCTTGTGACGCTCGCGTGCATTGTTTTTCGGTCCGCCGCTGGTGTCGCGGACGAGGAAGCAAGCAAGAAGAAGCCGCCGGAGTTTCATCGATGGGACGAGATTCCGCACTTTTCTTCGGAAGAAAACGACAGATCGGTAGAGAGTGAGAGCCGTCCCCGTCTGGCGCACCGAACAAGAATAAATCTCGCGCATCGAGGCGAAGTTGAGGACGACGAGAACGCCCGGCTACAAGCTGAGAAGGACCTGACGCGAAGAGCGAGAGCAGGCCCCCGCGAGTCGTCGTTTGCCGAGGCCCACCGGTCCCGGTCCGGCGCCTCAGCAGGGATCCCTCCACCCGCCGGCGCGACCATGTCTGCAGCGCAGAGTCACACCTCCGAAGTGGGACTTGTTCTGGAGCAGCTTCCGCCCCGGGACCGGATGAGGCTGAAAGATTTTTTGCGCTTCGTGCAGTACGAGGAAGACCCGGGGGCGCAGCCAGCTCCGAGTCTTCCTCGTACTGCACGAAGCGCAGGCGCTGCAACAGGCGGCAGGGCATCGCTGATACAACACAACGGCGAAGCAGAAGTCAACAACGCAGCTTCCTCTGCTCCGGCGCATCCCCAAACGGAACCGATGCCGGAAGATCGCCACACGACCCCGGAGGTGCTCGAGCGTAAGCTCCTGCAGCGGAAGCACGCGAAGCGCAAGCACCGTTCTGCGAGATCTTTTGTACAACAGAGCCTCGCCATGATGCGAGCGCCAGCCGCACGACGGGCCCGGGCATCCTTGTCGTCCTTCGGCCGCCACCTGATGCATTCGCTGCTGGGGCGAAACGAGCCGTCGCTGGGGCTGGGCCCCGGAGCGGGATCGACAGCTTACGGAGGCACGGCGGAGGCGATCGCAGAAGAGGAGGAGGAAAACCTGTTAGATTCGGCCGAGGAGGAGGAGGTCACGGGCGAAGCTGCAATGCTGGTGCCGTTGAAAGACCCGGTCTCGGACTCATTCTATCGTATTGAACCACCTGCACCTCCACCTTTTATGTTTGTATTTGTAATTTAAGCTGCGTTTAGCACGTACGGATACACTTGCCTTGAGATGTTGATTGTAAATCCGACGTTGAACAAATTGAATAGACCATAGAAGTAGAACAAAGATGAACCAAATGCATTGAAATGAATTTACTTCACAGACACCGTGAAAATACTTCTGACGCCCAAAGGGAAGCGGAATACGATGACTACCGCCGCGATTTGCATTATCATGTTCTGCTTCCTATGCGCGCATTGCTGCCTGACCCAGAAAATCTTGCGATACTGAGCGGCGTCGCGGGGAACGTTCGACGAAGTCGAGAGCTCGAGCCGGGAAGCTCGTAATGAACCTTCCTCTTCCAGCTCCAGCACGCACAGGTACAGCAGCAGCACGCATACCCAAGCCCAAAGTTTGGCGCGGTTGACGACGGTGGCCTTTCGACGCAATCGCAACGTAAACAGATGCAAGAGCAAGAGGCTCTTCGCTCCTAAGGTTATGGGGAGACGCATTTGCGTTGGGGGGTGTGGTGCGGGACGGAGGTCGTACCTCCCCGGACGGGGACAGCACTACTTCGTCCTCAATTTTGATCGCACCAGGCAAAGAGCGAGTTTGTCTTTGTGCTTGATGCGATCCAGCAAGGAATCTGAGATGAAGAGAAGACGGATGCAGTACCAGAATTGAAAAGAAGCCACCTGCTGCTGCTTCCGCGGCCATGCCGCCACCCCTTTGAAGATACTCGCGACGCGTGTAGCTGTAGTTGTTCACGAATACCCAATTGCAGGCTCCTTCTCGGGTTCGTCGTCGTGATCGTGCGACCGTAGCAAAAAAAATTATTTGTTCGACACCACCACAACCAGGTTTACCACTCTGAAAGAATGACTCATGATCGCTTCGCCACGTACCTCTGCTTGAATCTGCGTCGACGAAATGTTGGCTCCTGCTGCGACGACAGAACGGGACCTCCTCGACAACCTCGTGCGTAGTGACTCACGCTTTACCTACTATCCAATACTGGTGACCCGCCTTTTTCTTTCATCTCATTCATATTCCCTTAGAGGAGGAGCTGATCATCTATGTTGTAAGTCGCAAAATCAAGCATTTCACTTTACACGAACGTGACCGCTCTGAAACTAAAAGTAAAACCTAAATCGGGGAGTAAGCCCTCCCTCCACAAGAAGTGGCCACCAGTAGCGCGACCACGAAAAACGGCCGCATTGACGATGCGATCCTTGCGTTGCTGACGTGTGTCGCAGTGCAGCTATGAACTTTCTCCGCGAGATTGGTGGTGGCGGTACGCCCAGCAGCGCCGGCCACAAGCACAACGCTTCTGCTTCCACCGGGGAGGACCAGCAGCAGCCTTACGGCGATGCAGGAGAGGACGGCAGAAATCCGGGCAGCAGTCAGCCGGTGACCCCTTCTGCGTTTTTGAACCTGGCGAGCAGTGCGGGAACGAACCTGTTCGCCGCGGGAACCAGCATGCTCGAGAGCGCGAAGGATGCCCTCGCGAATGCCGACGGAGCGGACGACCCGGAGCAGCAGATGCTCGTGTCGCTGAAAAACGAGGTCGAAGAACTGCGCACCAAGTACTCGATTCTGGAGGAGGAACGGAGTGTGCTCCTTTCCGAGAAGGAGAGGGTGCGGGAGGAGGCAGCGAGTGCTGCTCAGGACGCGGTCCGGCGAGAGATGTCGGCGAAGTTTGAGCAGGCAAAAAAGGCGCTGCAAGAACGGGTCGAGATGATGAAAGGACAAATGGTGGAGAAGTTCGAGGCGGAAAAGGGAGCGCTGGAGAAGAGAATACAAGAGCTAGAAACCGGAGGAGCAGGTGGAACTGGAAGCGCTGGCGTGGGCGGAGCAGGTGCTGACTCGTCGACAGCGGATGGCGCGCCGGCTACGGGGGCGGGGACGGTGGAAACAGAGCTGGCAGAACTGCGAGCGAAGAACAGCGAGCTGGAAAAAAACCGCGCGGCGATGGAAACCGACATGAAAGAGCAGGCATCAGAAATCGAAACGAGAGTGCGAAGAGAAAACGCGGAAAAGTTCAACGAGGCAAAAGCAGCACTTCAAGAAAGGGTAGAACAAATGAAGACGCAAATGCGAGAAAAGCTGGAACAGGAAAAGGAAAGAACAAAGCTCGAAACAGAAGAGAAGTACTTTTAGTGATTCTTGTTGACCATCAGAAAAAAGATCGATAACTTTCTACGGCGAGTGCCACTGCCATAGCCATTTGTTGCGTTTTCTAATTTAATATGCAGATGAACATGTACATGAACTTGAACATGATGAACGCCTTCACTCAACACGTCGCAGCGCCTTGCTTCTAGGTCACACACGTAGGCCTTTCTTCTATCCAAGTATTTTTGCACAGGTTTCTGTCCCAGATCAAGGAGCTCGAGGCCCGCGCTGCCGCTGCGTGCGCCGAAGGCGCGGCCGCAGCGGTTCCGAACCAGGACGCCCAAGCAGGGGCGGCGGAGTCACTGACTGCGCGCGCGGAAAAGGCGGAGGCGGAGGCTCGCGAGCGCCAGGAGAAAATCGAGGCGTACCAGGACAAAATGAAGGTGCTGAAGGAGGCTTTCACGAAGCAGCGCGAGGCGCAGGCAAGCGCTGAGGCGGAGCGCGACCAGGCACTGGCGGACCTGGAGGCAAGCAAGGCGCAAGCTTCGGCTGCGGATGCGAGCGTGGGCGACACGGTTGCACAGCAGAAAGCAAAAATCGCAGAGCTGGAGAAGCGCCTGGAAGCATCGAACAAGGACGCAGTCATGTTCGAGCAGCAGGTCGCAGATCTGCGGGAAAACAAGGTAAGCCAGTACGACGCGAAGATTTATAAATACAGTTTCCGAGGTACTAGAGGAGCGATAGGGAGTGCGTGGGGATCTATTGTTTGAAAAGCCCGCCCTCCCAAATTCCTGGCCAAGGGCAGGAGATGGCTGGCGTGAATCTTCTGCCGCGCAGGAAAGAACAACAACGCCGCGGCG